>CAUYTI010021932.1:0-65952 GCA_963575145.1 Galago senegalensis
ACTTTTCTTTTTTTTTTTTTTTTTTGAGACAGAGCCTCAAGCTGTCCCCCTGGGTAGAGTGCTGTGGCACTACAGCTCACAGCAACCTCCAACTCCTGGGCTCAAGCGAGTCTCTTGCCTCCGCCTCCCAAGTAGCTGGGACCACAGGCGCCCGCCACAACTCCCGGTTATTTTTTGGTTGCAGCCGTCATTGTTGTTTGGCGGGTCTGGGCTGGGGATTCGAACCCGCCACCTTAGGTGTACGTGGCTGACGCCTTAGCCGGTTGAGCTATAGGCGCTGAGCCCAGAAAATCACTTTTCTATGAATTTAGAGAAGAGAGGTTCAATGGAAATCTAGAAAGCATGTATCAATAAAGGCAGGGAAATGAGGGCGTGACACCGGTGAATGCTGACTGTATGCCAGACCTGGGATGGATAATTTACATTTCTTTTCCCATTTATCCCCTCAGATAATTAAGCATAAAACGTAGAATAGATGTTTGATAGAATCAGGTTTTCCCCTCCCACATAGACCTGCCCCGCCCAGACAGATTCAGGTTCATGACCCATCCAGGAAAGGTCAGGCTCATGTCTCTTCCAGGTAATAGGAATGCCACCAATTGCTGCCTTCTCCGACCCTTTAAATCCCCATCTGCCATAACCCACCTGTGGAATTCCTTTCCTGATTTCACCCCACCTGCATCCAGGTGGAAATAAAGACCACCTTACTCCTACAGAATGGGGATTCCATTTTCCTTTCATTATGTGCCTTGGAATAATCTTTCATCCTTGGGTCCAGAACCTTTCATTATTATCACCATTTTACGGATCAAGAATCTGAAGTTCAGGAAGGTTATACAAGTTCAAGTTCAAGTTCACAGAGTTATTAGTAACAGATCTGGGTTTCAGATCCATACTAAGTAATTCCATCATCCACATTCTTTGTTGTCCATTCGGTTTTCAGTAAGACACTTGATGGATCTTCCTGAGTTACCTTCACACTTTGCTGGAATAGAACATTCTGTGGTTCCTCTTATTGAGTGGTACAGGTCCCTCTGCAGTTCAGAAATGCTGAAAGTGTTCCCTGGATACTTGTTCTGCCTCTAGCATGAAATATACAGAAGGAACAATGAAGACCCCAAAGAGACTCTGTTCTCAAAGTAGGCTGCGTAATTCCCTGTTGTCTTTTCACTGTCCTGCAGGAGCCTTTTGTCTACAACCTTGAAGTTCTGTTCTTTTGATGGTATCAGATGCTGCCATTATGGTTGTGGTTAACTGGGGGCATCACTGGCTCCTGAGTTCCCACCCAGAAAGTATTAGGGTAAATCAAAGTGGCCAAGTCCATGATAACACAAGTGATGTCTATGGCTTGTGTGAAGGAGAAGGATCTGACAGCTCATCTTACATTTGTGTATGTTACATATTAGTTTTCTTTATAGAGGTCTGTGGGCTAACTTGTGTAAGACAGAAGATATTATTCTGTATGGAGATAAGAGAGCAGAGGATGAAATAAATACCTGACCCCTCAGAGGATGTTTTCAGTTAAAGAGTTTCTGAGTAGCCACTTGAAATAAAGGAAATTTCCAGGAATAGAAGGAGGTGGGAAGAAATAAAGGACAGAATATTACCACTTCCTTGTTTCCACTAAAGGGCCTGCTTAGGCAAAGCACAGTCTGTATGACAGTTGCCTTATAAAAACTTGCTGAGTGAACGGATGAATGTTAAATTCTGGACTTTCTTACATGGTAGCTTCCAAGTGTTCCAGCTGGGTGCCATAGAAGGCCAGGACACAGTACACCTTTCTTTTAGATCCTAGAAGCTAGGATGTATGATCTACACTGCTTGGATAAGATGAGCCTCTGGCAGTTCCGTTTATCCAGAGGCAAAAGGATGCCTACAACTAGAGCACTCTTTTGGGTTCCAACAAAGAACATGTATATTGCCTAAGGAAACAAAGCTTCCTCTTATAAGGTGCAGTCTGGCTCCTCTGCTCTGAAGAGGGCTGTTCCTGGAAATGTGCTCTAGAGACCTTCCTATTTAAGCAGGATACAAATTGCATTGTTATGCAATTCCCCTGCTGAGGGCCTGAAAAGAGTGAGTTGGGACAGATACAGCAAGATATTAGGGCAGATTTCCCCCATTATTCTTGTTGCATGGCACAGAAGGGAACTTGATTTCCAGGAGATGACCCAATTTTTAGCATACTTTTCTACCCATTTTACCCACAACTCTCCCAAATTTGGTTGGAATTGTACAAAGAAACAATAAATTAAAAAGAGATAAACTGCCTACTTAAAAATAAAATGTCATTTAATTAAAACCAAGCTTGCAAACTCACGAAACAAAGGAAAAAGCTCTCTGATTCAACCTCAGGCAGTGTAGCAGGGCACTGTTCTTTGCAGTTCTGATTGTCTTTCCTTCGTATGCTGGAAGTAGGTATTTGTTGTCTTGTTAACAATCACTAAGTTGTACACTCTTGCATTTGGCATCATAATAGTCTTGTTTAGCCACGAAGGTTTCATTTTCTTTCCGTATTTCTTTAAAGCTTTTTCTGAGTGGTGGTTCACAGAAGCTTTTAGTTTTAAGTAACACAATCCATTTAGTCTACTGTCATCTTTATTTGCTTAAAGTAAAGAATCAGATTTTGTTGCAAATAAGTCAATCCCTTCTTTCCTTTTACAAAGCAAAATACCTATGGATGCTTAAGAAAAAAACAAAAGCAAGAACTGAGGGAAATAGAAATTCTACCAGTTCCGCTGGTCTTTTATGAACTCAATTATTAGCGTCAGTAGAACTAAATCTGCAGGGAAAAGAAGGAAGGAAATGGAAGAGGTTTTAGAGCTTTGAGTGTAAGCCACTCCAGTGTCCCTTCTCTGCTTTTTGCTATTACCCTGACTCATCCTTGCCCAGAGTCAGAAATGATCCCACAAGGCAGCTCAGAAGCTGAGGGGTTTGGCGGGGGCGGGCAGCAAGAGTGAGGCTCTGAGTTATTCTTCCCCAGCGAGCTCCAGGGAACTGGAGGTAGAAAGAGGCTGGCTGGAGAATGTCCTTTTTGCCTTTCTCAGATTGCATGAGAGAAACTCAGAAATTGCGTCTGTGATCCCGAATCTTTTATAAGTAAAGAATCTTCTGCATGTTAAAACAGTAACAATAACACCAACCAAACAACTAATCATGCCTAGGATCTTTGGGGGTAGCTCTACCTGATGAGAAACAAACGTGCCCTATAGAAAAATTGCCAAAAAGTGTTGGCAGTTTTCAAAGATGGCTGACTAATTCGTCAGAGAATGAACATGGGTTTATGTTTCACTGAGTCCGGCACTATGTGAAAGTGTAGGTTTCAATCTAAAAATATCTGTTACCTGAAAACCCTGGAAAGCACGTCATCCTCTCTGTTTTGACTACACAGATATTCCACATGGCTACCCTGTGCATCACATAAGTACGTTTAGAAAATAGCAAAAATGTAATCAACATGGCTCCTAAAGAAGCAAAGATCTTCATTCTTATTTTCATTCCTTTTGCTTTTACATTTAAGAGTTAAGATAACATTTCAGTAGAGAAATGTGGAGAAGGGTAAAGGAGAGTCAATAATGTTATTCTGTGACTTTTCCCAGGAGGGAAACTGTGTGAATCGAGAATGGCTTGCTTGGCTATATGACAGGTCTGGAGAGAGAACAGTTGATTTTGAAACCAATTTCCCAGTTAGATTAGAAGAAACATAAATACATACGTACCCGTCATTTGCACATATACACGTATGTAAGTATGCACGTTATGCACATATATATATATACACGCACATACGTACATATACACATAGATATAAAATTTTATAAGAACAGTGTGTATACGTGTAAAAACAATTATGATATATAATTTTGTTATATTAAATGTATTCCACATGCAAATGTGTGTACATGTATACACACAAGTTTAAAGCAGATAAGAACAATTTCTTTAGACAATTAGTAATATTAGGCAAAAAACTTCTAATAATAGTTCATATATTGCTCAAGGATCATTTTACATTTTAAATTTTTCTTAAAAGTTTCTTAACTCTTGCTGGGGCAGTGGCTCACACCTATAATCCTAGCACTTGGGAGGCCAGGGCGGGTAGATTGCCTGAGCTCATGGGTTCGAGACCAGCCTGAGCCAGAGCAAGACTTCATCTCTAAAAATAGCCTGGCGTTGTTGCAGAAGCCTGTAGTCCCACCTACTCAGAAGGTAAGAGAATTGCTTGAGCCCATGAGTTTGAAGTTGCTGTGAAGCCATGGCACTCCACCAAAGGCAACACAGTGAGACTCTGTCTCAGAAAAAACAAAAAAGTTTCTTGACTCTTAAAGAAAGAAACTGACATGCAAATGCCTAAAAGTGACAGTAGAATGGAACCAGAGTTCTTGACTCCAAGCCTGTGGAAGTGCCTTTGACCATAGGAAATCGTCTAAGGGGACCCTCTAGGTTTTTCAGGAATAACTTTCTCTAGTGGTAAAAGTTATAGACATTCTTTGAGGGACTAATTTCAACAGGGATAACAACAGTGCAATTGCCCAGGGGACTAGCAAGTTTGAGTGGGCTGTGGCCCCATGTTCATTGGAAGTATAATCTTTGACAAATTCAGACAATTTGGGTGGGAGTCAGGATCCTGTGTATCATCTTCATTGGACCCTGAGTTCATTATCTATCCTTTCTGGACTTCATTTTTCTCTTCCATGAAATGAGATGAATAATTCTTTTCCCCAAGATATGTTTTCCTATTGCTCAAGAAAATCACCAAAATGTCTTTGTTCCACTCAACCATCAGGAGATGTGTAACTAGCTAAATGGGAATTTCCTTCTCATGACCCAATCTGCTATGATTAATTCCACCATGCTGCTTCTCTTGTGTCATATATTCAAATCTTAAATTGCTTTTAACATGAACTAAGGTGCTCTATTTATTTTCTAAATCCAAATTCCATCCACATCATAACTGTTATGAAATGTTCTTACAAGAGAATGAAATCTAGACAAAAGCACTTCTAGAATTTTCCTGGGGAGAACTTGAGAGCTCATCTAATCAGATCGTCTCATTTTATAGTTGGTCGGGCTAAGGATCCAAGGGGTGAAATGCCTTGTCCAAGGTCACTATGACAAAGCTGAGTGGAGAACCCATGTCTCTTAATGTTCAGGTCTATATTCCATCTACTGGGTCCTTGTAACCAGAAATAGAAACTAAAGTTCAAGTAAGCAGATCAGACAAGAATATGTCAGCCTTTGGTTTTCCCCAGGGCCAGATTCCAACTCTGTGCGCATAACTCAGCCAGCAGGACTTTCTTCTTTGCCCCCTTCCTGTCCCTGAAGACCCCACGCAGAATCTGGATGCAACCGAACCCTCACTTTCCCTTGTTTATTTTGAATATGGTTACACTTGTGCTTTATCTTGTAGCTCTTAAATTTTATCCTCAAGTTCACTTAACTCGCTTCATAGTCAACATTTACTGAGAGTTTACGTTGTGCCAGTCATTATATAACGGGCTGAGATTGCAGGGGGCTGTAGATCACAGCCAAGTGCAGCACATAGCTGAGGCAGGAGAGGCTGAGATCACCCAAGGAAGTTAAAGAAGATAGAACAGATCTGCTAAGAATTCTCCTGCATCCCCTCCCTGTCCCCTTTCTTATCAGGGTAGACACATTCTCCTTGTGCATTGGTTAATCTCTCTCTTTTCAACAGAAGAGAAATAATATGTGAGATTCTTCCCTCATCTCCATGCCGACTCTCAGTCTTCAGACACTTTACCAGTTGTCCATGATTTTTCTGAACAAATCTGTTTTCCTAATACTTCAATTAGTTCTCACCACGCTGTGGAAAGCAAGTTAGCAGGGCTCACTGATATACATGTATATCTAGGTTAGTTGGGGTAAGGATACCACTCATCAATTATTTCCTCCCCTACTCTGCTCTTTGACTACTTTGTTTTTAAAAAGACATGGGCAGGAAGACCCCCTAACTGTTTACGGGCAGCAGGCAAAGCCCTGCTGACATTTTAAACAGAATCTCAACACTCGCCGTATTTTTGTTTTATTTTCAAAGTACTTTCCCTCCTTCCATCTCTCACTTTTTCGTGAAGTATAAGATGTGAATTTCAGGTAAGTAAGCTCATGACAGGAATGGAAAATCCTCAATTAAAGGTGGCTTGTCTGTGTTTAGTCTGCTGACTGGTCTGTGCTCCTTAACAATACAACCCTAGATTATATTAAATTCCCAGACAAGCGCAGAATAAACAATCACTTGTAAAGCGCCTATTATGTGGCAGGCACGGTATTAAGCATCAGTAGATTCACAATCAATACATGTCCTCATCTAGGGCATGTTCAGTACCACGCAGAAGCAAAAGACCCTTGCACCCAGACACAGAACGGTCCAGAATTGAGATAGGCAGTCCCATAACATCACAGCGGGTCTTTAAAGGCTTAAGGATGTCAAGAAATTTTACTTAACTCCTCCAGATTTTGCAGGGCAGAGGGTTGCAGACTATCATTGGTCTTCTCTGTGCTGGCCTGGAATGGAGCCGGCAGGCCATGTTCATAAAGGGCAAAGCATCAGACCCTGGAGGGCAAACCTGCCACCCGTTGACACAATCCTCTGTGGTATTTATGTCATTGCTCTTGGTAACATGGAGACACTCCTTGAGAAGTGTCAAATATGCCCGATTTAAAATCTCCGAGGCAGCAGTTTCCACCTCTAAAATATTCTTCGACTTCTCCCCCAGAGTGCTCTCTGCTCATTTTTGTTTTAATCTCAGCAGGAATCCCGATACCACGGCTGCACCTTGGACCCCCAAATATGCCTCTAAATAGGTTTCTGTATGATTTTATTTGTATTAATTCTGCACACTCAGCACTTCTGAAACCCTTACCTGTTTTGCAAATATGCGAGTCAGTGTAATCGTATCATGCTGAAGATCTTCCTCAGTGCACTGTCATTAGTTAATAACGGGGGAAACCAAGGTGCGCAGGGTATGATTATTATTAATGATACTGAGGATTAACACAAACCCACTCTCTGAATGACATTGAGGCTGTTCATACGTATTAGCTCATTTTTTCTCCCAGCACCTGGGTCTAGAGACCTAGATTTTATTCTTGGTGCTGGAACAATCTTCTTGGGAAAAGTACTTAGTCACTTCTCACCCATAAAACAGGAATAATGTTATAAGGATATTTGCTTTTCCCTCTCCGGATCCTAAATCTTTAGAATCCAAATAAATAGAAGAATTTTAAATTTCCAAAAATGAAGTGGGTCTCAAGTTTTTGAACCTTAATAGAAAGCCAAGAGACAGTATGAAGAGTCTGACTGGAAACCCAGTCGCTCCTTAGAGATGGGTCACTGGGCTGCCTACTTTTCTGCCTATTTCTTATAAAAAATCTTGAAGATCCACAGACAATGAGTACTATAAAAGGAGACCAGACTTCTAGAAAGCATTACTGTATTTTGCCATGTGCAATGTGTACTTTTTTGCTCAAATTTTTAAGGGAAAAATAAGGATGCATGTTTTACCATGAGTAGTAGTAATTCCGTATCTATATAAATGTTTCAAATTCTTTTATTTATGGCTTGGCACCAATAGCACAGTGGTTATGGTGCCAGCCACATGCACCAAGGCTGGTAGGTTCAAACCCAGCCCCAGCCAGCTAAACAACAATGACAACTGCAACAAAAAAAAAAAAATAGTTGGGTGTTGTGGTGGGTGCCTGTGGTCCCAGCTGGTTGGGAGGCTGAGGCAAGAGAATCACCTAAGCCCAAGAGTTTGAGGTTGTTGCAAGCTATGATGTCACAGCATTCTACTGAGGGGGACACAGTGAGACTCTGTCTCAACAAATAAATAAATCATAAATTCTTTTATTTATGCTTATGCATTGAAAGTATAACTCTACAAAGCAATAATGATATCCATGTGCAAAAGAATACCCTGGAATGTGGTAATCATGTCCCTTCCATGCTGTTCTCCTCCCCAGCTGCATCTGCAGGAGCCCCCAGCCCACCTGCCAATTGCACAGGACTCTGCCACTGCTGCCATCTTGGAAGCAGACACACCACTGACAGTGACACAATGCTTAGGGACCTTGGCGAAAAGAGGACAGAGTAGGCACACAGAGATTACCACCTTCTCTTCTGAGAGGTGTGAGGCATGGAGCTGGCCATGGTGGAGGGGCCAGGAGCGAGCCCAAGTGGTGGGTGAGAGTGGTCCAGAAGACGTGAGAGCCCAAGCTTCCCCCACTGTCCCCTCCCAGCCCACCCTCATCCTCACATCCTCTCACTTCCTATTCCCAGCCATATCCATCAGTGGGGACATGGTCATGGCTGCTCGTGAGTGGCCCTGTCTGCCCCAGGGTCTTGACAGTAGATTTCTTCCTTTTCTGAGTGGCCTTATCTCACATGCTGCTGGCTCCATACTGAGGCCCCTAAGAGACCATGCTGAGGAGGAGGATCCCTGAGCTGGGGCCTGGAAGACCTGGGCTCTGAGACTTAGTCCTATTAGTAGCCTGTTGTTGGGACCTGGGGCCTCAGTTTCCATGAAGGTTCTGTCTGCACAGGGACCTGGCAGAGAAGCACAGAAGCTCAGGGCAGTCTGAGCCCACAGATTGTAACTCTGAGCCTACGACTTGTCCAACCCCTCGAGGTGTTAAATTGGTGTAATTTGGGAACTTACCGTAGGAAGAACCATCTAGGATACTTGTGAATAGAACAGATGCCAGGTCTTTCTCCTGGAGAGCCGATTCATCCTATTTGGGTGGAGTTCAGGAGTCTCACTGTGACCAGTCCTTCCATTGATGTGTAGGATTCACAAGTTTGGGACAAGCTGGTGGTGTTCATTCTGATGTTGCTGAGGATCCAAGGTCTAGATGGCTCTAGGAGGTCACTGTCTAGTCACCAAACAGAAATGTAAATGCAGAGCAATTCACTGGGGCATCATCAGGGAAGGCTCCTCAGTACGATGCCACAAAGAGCCTCAGAATGGAGTTGGCTGCATGAGAGATGGGGCAGCCTTAAAAGGGGAGGGATCTACCATTAGGAGCCAAGGGCAGGCAGGGCCAGGAAATTAGCCTGCCAAGCTTCTCAGCAGAGTACCCATGGCCACATTCCCACCAACAGACATAGGTAGGAGTAGGAAACAAGAGGATGTGGGTATGAGGGTGGGCTGGGAGGGGACCATTGGGGGCAGTGGGAGCTCAGGTCATGTAGACCACAGTCACCTGCTGCCTAGGATCACTCCCAGCTTCTCCACAGTGGCTGACACCACACCTCGCACCTGTCATGAGACAAAGAGATGTCACCGCACAGCCCTGCTTTAGAAAATTAAAATGAAAGATTTTATTCTTCCTGAAAGTTTGGTCCAAAAACATGGGCGTGCATTATACATGGGAGCACATGATATGTTGCAAAATCCGGTCATTTGGTCAGCAAATATATCTCTGGGATCCCTGGCCTCAATAAAACCAGATTATGGTGAGAACACTCCTGGCTTCCAAAGCTTTACCCTTCACCCACCTCTCTCTTTCCCTCACAGCCTCCAGGCTGTGCGGTGCAATTCAAAAACATACAATCAAATCCTCAGCCTGTATCTGTGATTGAATATCATCTCTAGACTCTTGGCCTCACAATCTCAATCTTCAAGAGTCTCAGGGGCAAAAATATGCCTCTTGGCTTGCCAGCCTAAACCCAATGACTGAATGGCAGGGAACTCAGACAGAAATAGCACTTGGCTCCCAGATGACACCCTTCGGCCAAGAATGATTTTCGTAATGTCGGGCTCAATCCTTGTGGTGCTCAGGTAATAGGCATTACACCTTCTGGAGGGGTTGGTCTCTCTCTTTATCAGTTTGCCTGTTACTATACAGAAGTGTGTGCTTTTCTCTTTAACTTTCCTATACCTAAAGTCTGCTTCAATATACACACTATGACTGGTAGAGGAAGGCCCCAATGTGATCAATAGACCATGGATTACCTTCCAGAGAGCTTCACAAACCACATGAGCTCATCAGACAAGCACCAGTCCTTCTATGGAGTTAAGCTGGGAGCCAGAAAAAGTCCTCTGAAACTCACCTAATGAGGTATAAAGAGGCCACAGAATTATTGTATATATTCATATCAATAAATATGATTAAATATGCACTAAAGAATCATCTCAGCATTGATTCCCCTTAATATCCTGAAGGGCTAACGAACACAGTTCTTTTACTAGGCAAAAGTTCAAGTATTTAGCTTGACACTACTTAGCCTGATCCTTGGAACTGGTATGCATTTGGGGCGTAAAATATGGTAGATGATTCCTTTAGAGACCACTTGGGCTATAGATTGCCTACAACATACACTACTCCCTACTGGTTCAAAGTCTCACTGCTTTAGTAAAAGGGCTTTGCCGACCAACAGTAGGTAAGTAAGCTTCCTCTTCCTTATCCTCCTGTGATTAGGAAGGAATGGTTTTGTCAATCAGTGAGAGACTTTTGCAGGGGTGATTTAGAAAGTCTCCATCTTAACTACGTTTAGAGTAGAATGACCATGGTTCTCCGTCTAGCTTTGCCTCTAGAACTGCCACCAACACCCACAGGATAGTTTTGGAAACTGTGTTTTCTGAGTTGATACAATGAAAATGATCCTAGCCTGGTGAAGATAGTATCATATTTGTAACCAAATTCAGTGGCGTCAAAACTCTGAATGTGCGTGAATTCTGGTTAGAACAGAACGCACACTGCCTTGTTCTCCTTGCCTGCCTCCATTCAAAGATAGGAACTGCTTGGATGAACATTAGGATAGAAGCCAGCTCTCCCAGGATAGCGATTGTACATAAATACTCTTTCCTTAGGCAAAATAGGGAATTGTCTAATCTTTCTTTAGATTGCATATTATGAAACCCTGGAGTCATTTAGGTCATATGGTCATGAACCATTTCGATCTTCTCAACCTCCTTTTCTGAAATGAGGGCATCTGAGCTGGGTTGCTTATCTGGACTTACCCACACACTCCAAAGTGTAAGAAATCTCCCCTGCCTGTCGCCCAGAATAGGCCTTCACAGCCACGTCACCCCAAACACCGTATCACTTGACTCCTAATCCACAGGCTGGTGAGATTTCAGAGGGAGCTTGGCTGGTTTCAGGCAGAGACAGCGTGACTTCAGAACTTACAGAATGAATTAACCGGATCAATTTTCTGTTTTTCAGAAACACAAACATGGCTCAGAAGTGGGACTTTAGCCAGAGTATAGTCTTAGAAAATAAGTTGGCCATTCACCATTTATTAAATGCTACTTTTATGTGGCATTGTACTAAGCATTTTTTCTAACAGTTATTTAAACATGAACTCTGCTTTTTCCAAAAGTTACAATCAAAACCATATTAGCATAAAAATATATTCAGAAACTATTTGGTGAGTCCCGTACTGGGCGCCAGGTTCTGTGGCTTATTCTGGGGATACAGAGATGACCTTGTCACAGCTGCTCTTCATGATCTTAGAGTTGGAGGCAACATAGTATAAGAACAGTGATTCCCAACGTTTTTGGCACCAGGGACCCAAAAACTTTCATGGAAGTTCTTGACTTTCATAGAAGACAGTTTTTCCACGGGTGGGAGGCTTGGGGAGATGGTTTTGGAATGATTCAAATGCAGAGTTCATGTTTAAATAACTCTTAGAAAAAATGCTTAGTACAGTGCCACATAAAGGTAGCATTTAATAAATGGTGAATTGCCAACTTACATTTATTGTGCACTCTGTATTATTATTACATTGTAATATATAATGAAATAATTAGACAAAGCACCACCATGAGCTTGTTTTCCTGTAAAAAGATGGTCCTAGAAATAGTTTCACCACCTCAAATCGTCAGGTGTTAGATCCTCATCGGGAGCACACAAGCTAGATTCTGAAGCTGTGCAATGTACACGAGGGCTCAGGCTCCTATGAGCGTCCAGAGTTGCCACTGATCTGAAAGGAGGCAGAGCTCAGGCAGTGATGGGGATGGGAGGGGCTGGAAATACAGTGAAGCTTTGTTCACTCATCCTCTACTTGCTTGCAGTGTGGCTGGGTTCCTCACAAGCCATGAACCGATAATGGTCTGCAGCCCAGGGGTTGGGGACCACGCTGTAGAGGATACCGGTACCATAGCATCACTTCCTATCATCTAGCAAAGGGAATTGCACTGTCCGGCATAGCCCCTGAGGTACATTTAGGCATTTGCTATGTCCTGGATAAGCTCAGCAAGGCACAAAGAGGGAGGAAGCTCTGGATGCTGCGGGAAATGCCTGGGAGGAGAAACTAACATAGTTTGAGGGGACTACCTGCAGAAAGTGACCTTTACACTGAGACAGAAGTTAAAGAAGAGGACAGAGCCAAGGAAAGGCCATGTGTGTAGAGTTAGACCTGGGTTCAAATCCCAGCAGGGGCATTTATGAGTTGGGCAATTCTAGCTATCCCAGTCCTTCATCTTTGCATCCTTAAAATGCTGATGATGCCTTTAAATGACGTTTTTGAGGACTGAATGAGAGATTAATTACCTGCGTCTGACACATAAAAGACCCCCAGTGATAGCTATTAGAGTTGTCACAGAGGACAGAGCTGCAACATTAAAGGAATGAATCCCTACATCGTAAGGGTCAGGGCATGAACATGCTCAGGGATAGGAGCAAAAAACACCTAAAATTATGGTGCAAATAAAAGAGAGGTGCTACAGCGGTTCGTAGCCTTTAAAACTCAAAGGGTAGAGGGAGGCAGGAGACAAGGGAGTTTGCCTCTGTCTTCTTCCAGTCCATCCCAGAAAGCTTTTGTATTCAGCTCTTAGCTATAGAACCCAGTGGTCTTGCCCATCTCATTTACAGTATGGAAAATACTTTTTCCAGATAATCAGATCATCTTAGGGGGTTGTGATTTAACTGCTCAGCATGAATGCTCCATACAGACTATGTGTGTTATGAGTTTGTGTGTAGGTGTGTTATTTTCCCTGTAAATTCTGGCGTAGTTGTTTTGGTTGCTTTTACGCTAAATGTCCACAAGTATACCTGCCAGATCCCCTTCTTCTGTTCTTCCCTCCACCCATGTATGTCAGGCCCTTTTCTGCTTCATTCACATAGTTAGGTTAATAACACACAAAGAGACACACACACACATACTCACACTCCCGTGCACCTGTTCTACACTGACTTTAGCTCTTTTTAGGTGAGCTATTGGGACATGTCCTGGGATGAATTAGATCGTCAGATATATTCATGTAATGCCGGGAGGACAAGGAGGAAGGGGCTAGCAGTTGACTTTTGGAGTGGGTTTTTAGTCTATACCATGAGACAGGACATAGCAAAAAATAATACTAATAAAATAATAATAATAAAAGTCAAACAAGAGAGAGACAGAGAGAGAGGGAAGCCAAAGAAAAAAGGTAGTGGTGGCCAGACATAAAAGAAACTGCAAAATATAAAAACATTTTAGTTTGAAAGGGATCAAATTTGGGAAAGGGAAGACTAGAGGTGTTTAAGATGATGATGGGGGAGGGAGAGCAATTGATTGGGTCTTTGAAACCGTGCCAGGAACCAAGAGCCAGGGGTAGTGGCAGAGAGGAAGGCCAGGTAGGACAATTAAAACGGAAATCTGGCTCCTCACGGCACAGCATGGAGCAGGGCTACAGAATTTGCTGCAGTGGGAGGTGGGGCCAGTCTGGCACAGTCTGTGGGTTTGAAAGGAGCTGGGCGGGTTGGAGAATGCCAGTCAGCCTTTGTAGTTCTGTGCAGGGAGGGGTGAGCAGTACTGGGTTTCAGGTCAGAAGCCTGGCTTGGGTGGCTTTTGGATAAATTTCCCCTTTGCTCTCAAACTCTTAAAATGTGCTCATCATACCACTGGCCTCCAATCACCGCAGAAACACGTGTCCTGAAGGCCGTCCTCCAGCAGAGATTTCAGCAGTGGTACCTGTTGGCTGACTAATGGCTCCTTTTCTCTTTTCTGTCCCCCTGAAGCTGTAAACTGGACTGAATACAATATCTTTGCGTATTTTTCTTCACCCTTCCCACATTGCTTGCATCTCCCAGACCCCTAGGGTTAATCCCCAGGACAACCTTGCTTTGAAAGGAAAAATGTGGTGAGCCTACTTGAAGATTTGGATCCCAGAGGCCTCTGTCTGTCCTACCTCAGCCAGAGCTAGACGGCCAGCTCAAGGAGAAGGGCATTTTCACAGAAAGCAGCAGTAAGTTTCTGTTGTTGTTTGTTTACCAAGGCTTGGTTCTTCTCCAGAATTACGGTCCCTGAAAGCGTGGGGTTTCCTTTTCTTTCTTTTCTTTTTCTTTTCCTTGCTTTTTTGTTTTCTTTCTTTTTCAGAGAAAATAAATAATACCCCCTTCTTCTCCTGGGAGTGATTCATCAAAGCAATTAAACCAGCAAGCGGGTCTTCATCCCTGCTCCTATCCTGGGTTAACCTATCTGAGCTTGGCCTAGGTGTGCCTATTCTCCACATTGTCATATTTTCAAATGCGGCCTGACTTGGTTAAAATAATTTGTACGGACGGCTCTTCTCCAGACTAAAGGCTGTGTAACTGGCCAGTGGATTGTCATTATGCTGAATTTGTCCCAGGAGTTGCATAGATGTCTTCTTTGGGGATTTTTGTGCTGCTTATGAAAGGAAAGGATAGAAAGACTTTGGAAGGAGGGTGTGGTCCGGCTGATTCAGCTTCCTTCCCAGCCCATCACTGACTCCTTCTTCCTGCTCCTCCCTCTTCTCTCCTCCTACTCCAACTCCTCAGCTCCAACCTGAACTAGTTGCCAGTGAAAACTCTTTCACCTTTCTCTGCTAGTAGAGTCCAGGTTAGACTCCATCAGGTAGGAAGCTACTCCCCGTAATCAAACTCCTCGTGCTTGTTCTGTGAGCGTATTTTCAAACTTAGATGTAGACCAGGTAATAACATCTATCCCCTCAACATCTCTCATCCTGAGATTTTTTTTTCTTTAGCTAAGGTAATAATAACAACAATAATACTGTATTTAGAAGCTTTCCAGCAGGCTTCATCCTCGGAAAGTCTTACAGATGTTAACCAATTAATCTTCACAGCACTCCTTACAAGAAAGGTAAATATTATTAACCATGATAGAACATACATATATACATATATGCTAAGGACAGCAAAATAGCTCACTTATTTATCATGGTTCACTTGATATAGTAACTGGTATTTTTAAAACACCCATCATAGATATAATAATTAGAGATGTGCTTTTGTTAACAAAGCCACTACCCACTTCTAGCGTACCCTTGGGTACTAAATAATTACCCACTTTGTGTGGTTATCTAGCTCACTAATTACCCACAGAAATTGGGGTCAGGTGTTAACTGCTTGAAATAAGTATCCTCCAAAGACATCACTGCGTTGTATAGAGAAAATGATGTGTTCATAGCAAAACTTTTATAAGCTATATATTTGTATATCTTCGTAAGCAGAGAGAACATAGACAGGGGCAAATTAGCCTAGATGTGAACATCCTGCCAAACTACTGTTGCAAATGTGGAGAGGTTTGGGAAGCGTCTCAGGGAATCTCATTCCCTATTTACCTTTCGTTTTTGCAGATGGATGCAATGACATCATTCCCACAATCCGGCCTTCATATACAAGGCCACTAAGACAATTGATGATTCTGGTTAGGAATGATTCATTTTGGTGTTATAGGGAGGCACCCTCTGAGTCAAAGATTTTTTTTTTTAACAGCTCCACCCTTCGTGATTATTCTAGCATGTTTCTTTTTTCTCCCTCAGTCTAGTGAAAACACTCTGTTAGCCAAATCTGCAAAAGATTCTAATCCAGTCACCAACTCCTGGCAACCATCTCCTTCTCTTTCCCAATAATGACAAAAAGAAAAACTATTACAAGAAATCCAACACTCTGACTGCAGGTTATTATCTTTTTGCCTGTTTTTTTTCTCCCTTCTTCCTCTCTCCTCTTCCCTTCTGTGCTTTTCATCTCCTTTCCCTTCACACTTACTCAAGCTTCTGCAGGACTCGCAGCCAGAGACAAATTGCGCCGTATTTCCGAACTGAACACAAAGCAGCTACCTTTTAAAAACACTGGAGGAAACCTACATCCTCAGATACCTTTCTCCCCTTCCTTGCTATTTACAGAACATGGAATTATATTTAACGCAGCACTGCCTACTGTCTGCATGACTCTAGCAAGGAAAATTGGGAGGGGGAGGCAACTATACACTGTATAGATATATAGGTAAAGACCCCAACTGGGGGGTGGGCGATACCTGCTTTAAAAGATCATCACATAGCAGAGCTTTGAAAATGGGTGCCCATAAAAATGAAATGAGATGCTCCCTCCATCAACTCTGCCTGCCTTTCTTTTTTTTTTTTCTTGTGCCTCTGTTTTTGTCATCTGAAATATTACTTATCCTTAGCAAGGGGCTTAGGGCTGATTGATGAAATGTAGATGCCTCTGTTGGACATTTGAGGAGAGAAATGCTTCAGGAATAAGAAAAATCTCTGCAGTGGAGGCACAGGGTTAGGGTGAGCTCCAGTGACTGATGAGTCCATTTCAAAATGCAAGGGGACATAGATGGCAAATTAGTCCATGGTGCAAATACAGTCAACAAGCAAAAGCCAGCCATTGGAAGGAAAGATTTTCAGCCCTGTTTTCCGTCATCACATGCCTGCATAGAGTGTCTCTGGATCTTACAAATAAATTTGAATCCTCGTTCTTTTATTCCCGAAAACGTTGGTCTCAAAGAAATATTTGAGCACTGTCGACTTTCTGTTCATACAGAAAGCCCACCAAGATTCACAGAATCCATCACCTGCACTCACACATGCATGTGTGTTTTATATTCCCCAAGGATGCGAAACAATTAGGCAGAGAACTGCGCCCTGGTCTCTCTTCTTTACTTCTTTCCCCCTTGTTTTTCCTTTTAGAAAATGTGATACCTGATCTCTGGATCTAGCAGGCTGAGGATTTTTTTTTTTTGTATGTGTATAATACAATGTCTGGCCTTTTCCCTGACCTGCTGGTGTATTTTTGGTCTCATTAGTAGTCAGGGAGATGCCTCAGTGCACCCTGCAAGTCAGGGATGAGACACATTACAGCAGAGAGAGGGAGCAAGGCTCCAGAGGATCTTGGAAGAGAGGCTTGTCTCCAAGATATGGAAGGAAGTGAGAAATGACAGGGCTGCGAGCTTTGTATGTGGGAGCCTGGCAGGGCGGGGGAGCAGCCAGGAGAGCCAAGTGGATTCTCAGAAAAGGGGGGGAAGCCATCGAAGAGCTAAAGGTGATTAGAGGGGGATATTGATCCCTTATTCTGCCAGAGACTTAAGCAGGCATGCAAAGAATCTGCACCATGGTTGGCAAAAAGAGACCCGTTGCCTCCTGTAACCAGACACTCAGGCTCTCCAGGAGCCTAGGGAGAGAGCCGAGAAGAAAGGGGGCAGTGTGGTCTAGGAAAATCCAACTTGTCGCTGATTTGTGCCCGATGCTCGCTGTCCGTCAGCAGCCTCCCTTACAATCTTTTTTTCTCTCTCTCCCTTTTTTTCCCCCCCTTGCCTTCTCCTTCTTCACTGGAGCCTAGGGGAGCCAGTAAAGATTAAATGTGCTTTCTCAAAGGCAGCCACTTCACGCTGCTATGTCGAAAGGGCCATTATTATTATTATTTTTTAATAGTAAAAGTAAAAGGGAGAGAGGTTGAGAGAGAGAGAGAGGGGAGAGAGAGGAGAAGCTAGGTGTGTTGATGACGGACTAGCTTTTCTGAGAGGAAAAGGAAAGACCCTGAGCTGAACGGAGGATTGTGCCTGAGAGAACCTTCTCAGAGGTGAGAAAAAAAAGTTGTCTTGAAGGTGGGGGGGGGGTGCTAAGCAGACCCTGTATAGAGGGGAAGGAGACATGATTTAGCTGTCTTGCTAACATGATTCTATTTTTAAGAGGGGGCAGGGGGAGAGTCTGGAGCTCTAAGTGCTTTTAGTTGAACATGGAAATATATTAAAAATATTCAGCATTTTTACCAAGTGTTGAGGCCCTCCGCAGCGGGTCCCTTGCTTTGTCATTCTGAGTAGCCGGCCATCTACCTTGCTCAGGCCTGGAATAAAAGAAGGAAGAGGGGGAAAAGAGAGAGAGAGAAGAGAAAAGGAGAAAAAAAAAAACGATAGGAAAAAGGGAAGAAAGATTGAAAAAGGATCATCTTCCCACCCATTTCCTCCCTCTTTCGTTTCATTTTTGGAGGTGGCTCAGGAAGGCTCAGCTTCCAGCCAGATGGGGAAAAGCCACGATCAGGTAGAAAACCAAGTAACCAGTAGCTGCCTGCGAAGATGGAGGGGAATTATGCTTCGGATTCCTCCGAAATACCGGCCAAAAGGCTTAAAGATCCGCAGCGGGAAGTGCAGGGGGAACGCATCTCCCCAGCCGGCACCCACCCCTTCCCACTTGGAGTCCACCAAATGACAGCCTGGTGCTCGCTCCTGGGGATTTGGCCTTGACTTCAGCCAAGCAGCTGATACAGAGGAGGGCCCGGTTTGCAGACTGGCAAAGTGCACGCTATAGAAAGAAGGAAGGAATATTTTTTTTTTTTTAAAAGCAGGTCTGGAGAGGTTTCTCCCTCCCTCTTTCTCTCTCTTTCTCTCTGTCCTTTTTTTTTTTTAATATTTAAGTGAATATTTTCCAAATTTGATCAGTGCCAGCCCCTCCCTCCACTCCCACCCTACTGCCTTTTTTTCTCTCGTCAAAGCCTAAACTACAGAGTTACAGTCTGTAGATTTGGTGTATCGCTTCCTGCCCCCGCCTCCCCTCCCCGCCCCCGTTCTCCGTCCTCTATTGAAACACCTCGCCCAGCCTAACGCGCCGCGAGCTCACATTCCCCCCCTCGCTCCGGACGGCGCGACAGGAGGCTGCGTCGCCCGGCTCCGCTTCGTATGGGTGAGTGCAAAACGCTATTCCTATTTGTACTTCCATAGCCTCCAAACCCCACTGCTTGGTCTCCTCCTCCTCACCACCAGATTTCTATGATTCTGCATGCGGCCAGCTTGCCCTGCGGGGGAGACTCGCCTCTTCTATTCCCAGCAGTCACTTGTGCTACTGGTAAACCAAGGTTTTGGAAGCGACATTTGGTCCTTATTGTAGCCAATGGTTTTAAAAACGTGGGCATTGCTGGGTCTGCGCATAGCATTTTCCATTTTAGTAAACTATTTTGCCCGAAGCTTGTAGAGTTCTCTCTGATAGACTCGCGTTTCAGGTACGTATCTGCGCCCCCAGATACGGCGTGTGCGTATGCTCCCATATGTAGTATATTGAAATGGAATCTAAATTTTGCAAGGAAAGAAGCTTAGGGAGTGAGAAAATACTGTACCACCTGTTTGTTGCATTGCAGTCGTGAACCTGGAAGAGAAATTCACTGTCATTCTTGTTTTGCTTTGTTTTGTCTCAAGAAAGAACACTTTGTGGCGCTCCTCTCAGTCCCTGAGACCCTAACTTGTGATGTTTACCGTTTAAATCCACGGGTTAGGCTCTTGGGAGCTGCGAGTCGTGCCTCTGCAGCCTGGAAAGCTGGTGCGACTTTATTCTTTAATGCAAAAACAAAAGAAAAGTTAAGTTTGACTGAAGTGATTGAGCATACCTCTGGGGTTTTCCATTGTTAGCTGGGATCAGGTGACCAGAGAGTGGCAGCTTTTGCCTCTCAGTTAAAGCTGGTGTATGTTCTGTTCTAATAGTGCGTTGGCTGCTGTGGGTATGTACGTATATTATTGATGCCTGAGGCTTGTGGAAGTCATCGCCAGGGTCTATTCCTTGAGAGCAACACGCAGTACTATTCGAGCGTAACAAGAACAGCTCAGTACCTGGTGCTTGACCTCAGAACATCTCAGCTGAAGTCCCAGCATGCCCCATGCCTCCAACTTTTAAACTCAACAGTTAATCTTAAAATTGTACCCAATTAAAGTGGATATGTGAACGTATTACATAGTCAGTGTCCACACACATGTATCCTCTGTGGCTAGACAGGGAACACGCAGATAAAGGAACCCAGCAGTTTGGCCTAAAGTATTAATAAGTTAAAAATTCTACTCTTGCTATTCTATACAAAGGATGGAATATATAGCATTAATGAACATGAGACGTGCATAACTTTGCAAGATCTTTAAAAAAGAAAATGAAAGGAAGGCTGTCACCGCCTTGCTTGGTATCTTTTACAAAATGTTCTACTCAGTGGATTTAAAAGTAATAGGAATTGGAAATGTATTCTCTAAATACACAAATTCAAACAAACAACAGCAGCCCACCATCATTGCATTCTTCTGGCCTAATCGATGCCTTCGTTTAAAAACAGGGAAAATTTTATCAGAATTCAAGTCTAATCCACCGAAATTATTTATAAACCAAACTGTACGTTTAAAATTATCCTTTCTTAAGGTAATTATTAGTACAGCCTAGTTTGTGGTTTTCTGGAGCCGTAACTTTTTATAACAGAATAATTTCAGTGATTTAGGTCTGTCTCATAGTTGGAGAAGAGAAATAGTAACTTACCTTTCTTTTGTTGTAAAAAATTCCAGCGTACATTTTCATTTAAATAATTTTAGTATTCTGGGGCCAACATTTCTTTTTTTATTTTTGGAGGATATCTAAATCAACCCTGACTCGAAATGCTTCCTTCTTTTAGCACTGTGTGTTGATTGTAACCTCATTTTATCTATGTAGTCAAAGGTTAAGAAAACTCTTCTTTGCCTTTTTAAAAAAGCATTTATTACAGTTGTAGCCATTGATATCCAAATCACAGTCAAGAAACCATTTTGTATCAGAAAACTAAATAAGAATATGAATTGTGCACCAGTTGTACCATGTCTTTTGTTAAAACCTCTTATGTGGTTGTAATGCTTTCAGTATTACCTTCCAGCTTTTGATAGTCTGAATGTGCTTCAAAGAAAAGTTATTTGATTCTCAAATCATCTTTAGTTTATACAAAATGGATTAATAACCCCCCCCCACCTTAGCTTATGTGTATGCATAGGAATTTGGGAATTATGGCAAGGCACCTATTTAACTGATGTATCTATTTTACAATACGAGTCCTATCAAATATTTGCAAAATGTTGGGTGCTTTTCAAAGTCAACATATATCTGCAGTTTATTCTATGTAACTGTATGCATGGATCAATAAAACCAGGCTAGATGTAATTCTTCTGTGATTGTAAATGATAACAGCGTAGTAATTTAATACAAGTGTTTCAGTTTGTATTCCAAGGGGCTGTTGTTTTTTTTTTTTTTTACATGTTTGCAAGTGGATTGTTCATGTTCCAAGGTTGCTATCATACAATTGATCACCCAGGCGTTTAGGCGTGCGTAACGACACACGAGATTTTATATTTCAGCAGGCAACAGCTTCAGTGCATAGGGCAGGTTTCTGAACACCCCTTCTTCCTCACCGAGCCCATCAGTGAAGTTCAGTGAAATGAATAACATAATTGGTGGTTGGTTCAATCACTACCAGTCTAGACTAGCCCAGACGCATCAATTAGTGGGGGCTGTCTTTTAAAGGGAGAGTCCAACCGAAACAAGCAGGGCATTATTGATACTGATCTTTAAAAGTGCAAATCCAGCTTGGCAGATAAAAAAAAAAAAATAAGGCGGGGAATTGGGGTGGGGGTGTGTTGGGGGAAGAAAAGAGAAAGAAGTGAACTGGAGCTTTCGGACACAGAAGGACAGGAAGCTGGAGAGAAAAGGGGGGGATAATGAGTGAAATGCTGGGCAGAACCTCCTTGGAACACACACTCACAATTCAGCTCACAGGGCACACTGGCTCACCGTATTTTTAACTAGATCCCCCCCCCCAACTCCTTTTTTAAAAATTCTTTTTTTGCCTCTGTTTCCAAAGAAATGCCAGCTCAAAACCAGTGCATTCAGAAATTTAACAGCTCTGGGGAAGCTCTGGTGACAATAAAGCCAAGAGCTAGGAACCAGCCGAAATTCCTTTTGCAACATTTTCCCCCAAAAGAAACAGAGAGAAGATACATATTTTCAAGTCTCTGATTTTACCTTTTGAAAATAGGAAACGTGCTCATAAACAGACTTCATTGAAAATCTAGCACCCGGGAACTCATTTTACAGGCCAGACACCTTTAAGTAGAAAGCTCCTAGTTTTCTGTTGAATGCAGTAAAATTATGAAGAATGTAACAAAAGGCTTTGATAATTTGCTAGGGAGGTTTCTGATGGAGAAAAAGACAGATGATTTACAAAGTGTTAGGAACACATCAGGCCCCAGGGAAAGAAAATGTTTGATTGGTATTAATTAAAACACTGCTAATATATTCTAATAAAATCAAATTTAACATTCGAAACTAATCCGCCTGATATGTCAAAGAAAAAGAAAAGTACTGTATTATCTTATTTGCATCTCTGCCATCCAAATGCATTTGCTCATTCAGCAGAATTAATTTTTATCACTAGCCTGTTTAATCTCCTCACAGATTTAGTCAAACTTATTCTTTCAAATTAAAAAGGATCAGGGTGGAGAACCCACCGGAGGTATTGGGGGGACTAGCGACTGTATTTAGTGCTGGCTTTATATTTTTTTACGATGTTCTTTTCTCTCCCTTCGCTATAATGGGACGTGGAGGGAAGTGGTGAGACCGCAGTGAGAATGATGAATGGTTAATTTTTCCTCTTTCTCTCCTTCTACCTGCTGGGTTCTTTAAGAATTTCAGTTGCCAAGTTATACAAGTGGCATTTATTTACATGACTGGGGTGGGTCTGTCGACTAATATCTAATTTTTTTCTAATTTCAGCATCTAGTTTTTTGAAAATGAACGATGAAAGAGGGTCTTAAGCCAGAAACCAACTGGCTTTTCTCAGTTATTTTCAACTGTAGTCTTTCTAAGGGGACCTGGGGAAGTGAGGGGGAGATTTTACTCACAAAAAAACCTGACTTCTTTGTTCTGTCTTTAAGTCCGAATTTCTCCAGGGGGAAAAAAAATCATGATTTTCTGAAGCAGCGAGTTTTATAGTCTTTATGTTAAACCCTCGCAATGGATAAAATTATCCCAAAATGACATCATAACCAAAACGTTTCTCTTCTCATTAGTCTACCATGACTATGATATGTAAATATGGGACTGACACGAAAATGAATGGGCCATAAACACGGAGGACCATGTTTGTGTGTTTCCAAAGCGAGGAATTCTACACACTAGATGTGGATGTAAACTACCGACTAAGCTACTGATGATGCTGCCCTTTTGCTCCATTGCCTTTTCAAGTCTTCAATGCAAAAGAGCAATCGCAGTTCGGTTTCCCATGCATTGTTCTATAATCCAGGCAATAAATGCTAATTAGTAATGCTCAAGGATCCAACCATTCAGAGTAATTATCATAATTTACTTCTTCCTTGTTAAAGACATTCCTTGCTGATTAGAAAAAAAAAAAATTAAACCGTCGTTTTACCATCGCACTGCAGTGGAAACCCACTGGAGAGAGGTTCAAGGTACAGTCATGTCGCTGTGGCTGCATTCGAAGCCAAAGACACGGGCCTCTCAGCTGATTCCAAATGGAATTGCAGCTTCCTCTCCAGGAAGACGTTCATGTCAATGCATAAAGTTTTGCAGGGGCACCAGGAGTGTATGATTTTATTTTACAAACCCCCAGGCTCCTCCTTCCTGGCCCACCCCCTTTCTAAAACCACTTACTGAGCAGAACAAAGAAAACTGCTAAGTAGAGAGGCATCATTAAGTGTGAACAGCAACAGCATGATAAAGCATGTGATATGACAACATATTTCACTGCACAAAAGTGCAGATAATTAAATAATTCAATAGTAACCCTGACTAATTAGCAGAAAGATCTTTAAGGAATCGAGAAAACGGATCCCATCACCTTAAAGAATCCGCTTCGTTCTCCAAGATCACAAATACATTTTGGTAATTTGATGATTGATCCGCATAGAAAGATGAGGACAAAAGCCTATTCCTTACAGCGGAGCTTTGATCCGGTACCCGTTTTTCGGACAAATTAATCCTATGTTTTAGAAGAGCTGAATTTAATGCAGGACTTTCTAGTTTTAATCGAAGGTATAATCTGCCATTTCATTGCAAATTTCTCTTTTATTAGTGGATCTGAAAAATCATCAACCCTCAGAGTGCCTCAGTATATATGTGTAGCCGCCTCCACCTTTCCAGTGAGGCTCATGCTTAAGCTCGATTCTTATTTCTTGAAGCCCATAAGTGCTTCAAGTGCACAGAAGGAACAGAATAAATAACCAACCGGGCTGAATATTATATACGATAGAACCCTCCCCTCTTCCTTTACCAAGGTAATAGTCCCTGTGTTCATTGTTCATTGGTCCTTTAAGAGGGAGCTTCTGCTTTTACTCGAGGGTTGTAAGCACATTAGAGGAATAATTCCCTTTGGATACTATACAGAAGGAGCCACCTGCAAAATGTTGATGCTGTTATTGAAGTCTCAAGTGGAATCAGCTTTCAAAAAATTAGATATTAGATACATCCGATATAATTTGCGATGTGTAATTATACTAATGTGCATATAGTGTGTGTTGCTTTACATGTTGCCTCCTTGAGGATCCTCCCCCTCCCCTTGGGCATTTCTCATCATTTGAAATGGCTCCTGAGTAGAATGTTTTTAAAGTCAGCCTATTAAAAAAAAAATCTTGGTTAATTAATAGAAGAACAAAAGTACTTGATAATCTGTGTTCTTATGCAAGAAAGAATGTGATGACCTAGATGGTAGTATACGTTAATTTTCTCTAAAAGGGTTACCATTGTGAACAGTTGGATTATTAGAAAAAATATTTGCTACTCTTTATTGATTGAATCTCTTCGTCCTGACTTTGGGCAGCTTGAAGTAATAGAAAATATAGGAACAGTAAATTTTATTCGTAAGAAATCCATTTCCTTTGTTGGAATAGTAAGATAAAATGCCAGAGAAATGGCTGTAGGCGGGGGTAATGGCTTTAATTCAATTTAAGTAATCAAAATAATAACAATAATAAACAGTTCTTTTATTTTTTTTTCCTCCCATTTTGGATGGCACAAGGTGTATGCTAAAGCTCTGCCTTTGGTCACTTGTGCATGGCCATCAACTTCCTTTTTGGCATCTTGATATGATGCCAGAGATTTCCTGATAGTCCCCACTGGAGGACCCCCATCCAAAAACCTCCCCCCTGAAGTTCTAGCTGCCAAAGAATAATCCAGACAGAGCAACAGCAAGTTGGTTGGTTGGCCTGTTACTTGGCACTTCCCATGTGCTCCAAAGATGAAGAGGCTCTTGAAGCAAATTCAGAGAATCATTACCATCAGAGCACAGAGGGACACCCGAGCAAAGAAATGTAAGGGTGCCACTTTATGCTTATGTGTTTGGAAGGCAAAAAGGATTCTAAGGGAGGCTTAGGTTGAGGTGATATAGGATATTACTCATTCCAATTAAGTCAGCACAGAGCTCAAAAACACAGGATTTGTCAAACTTCTGACTCACAGCAGGCCCCTAGAATGGGGTTGTTCATGTATTTATACTATTTATTCCTCTACATTTATTTTAATAATAGAGTACCTATCATAAAAGAGCCATTTTGCCTGGCTTACCTCAACATAACACCGAAGCAGTAGATTGGTTTACTTTCCCCTTCCCCCCTGCCCCTATAGTCAAGGACGCCCCCTATGAACTGTCCAAATGAGTCACCAAAATGTGTATGAAACATCTTCCCTTCATACAACTACATTTTAACTTACTCACACATGAGTCTTAGAACTCTATAGCAAAAGCTTAGCACCCCACGCTCCCTATCACTGTTCGCAAAATAATAAATTCTCAAATCTGTATGTTTAATTACTCATCCAGGATTAGTTATTACCTGCTTGATTAAAACAGAAACATACTTATGAATATTTAACACTAAATTATCTTACAGGTTTTAGGAAAAAATGCATTCGCATCTGGAGACTCAGCATCCTCAGTGTATTTAAACTGTTTAGGACAGAAAGCAGTGGTCTGCGATGGTGTACCCCTTTGGGTGTGCTTAACCCATTATACATTTCCTTTATTTGGGTGTAATGAAGAGGCTGACAGTAAAGCCTTTAGTTAAATTAACCCCGCCCCTCCCTGCAAAGTATGCTTCCTATGTAACAACTTTTGTATAATAAAAAAAACAGAAACACTAATCCCACCTGTAACTCTTCTCAAATATCCTTATCTTTAAAATGAATGGATTGGATTCATTGGGCTCTGAATTCATTGATAGCCCTAAGAGTTTTTGAAGTGATTTCAAAGTATGGAGGGTTAGGAACAATTCCAAGACCCATGGATTCAGAGTTAATTTGCTCCAACAAGTTGCCCTTCAAAGTTATATTTGATTCCACCTCCAGATTCTGTATCTACTCGCCTATTTTGCATTGATGCTAAAACAGTAAAGAGTGGAGTTTGTTTTCAGGAAGGGGCAGAGACAGAGACAATGAACAGCTGAAGAATGAAAAAAGGTCCACGGCGGGAGAAGCAAATTCTTCATTTGAGTTCTAAATCCGTTTCTTTCAATTAACGCTAACGGGGGAAACCCAGGCAAGCACCTTCCTTTCTGTTCTAAGACTGTATTCTCTAGTCCTCCTCCCTTCATTTCCTTCCTGGTAGTAGGTTTGTTTTTTCCATTGGATTGATTGACTCCTTTGAGTTTCGAGTCCTCCTTCCACTGGATTCATTCGAATCATGTGCATGTTCTTCTCAGAAGTCTACAATGGCTACATCAGCACAGCACACTTTCCAAACTGCATCTTAACACGTTCAAAGCCACCTGGAAATTGCCCCCACCCTGTTCTCTAAAATCACTCACAATGTTTAATCTCTTCTTGAATTAAGTGAGCTTGTGTTTCCTGGCCTCCAAATCTTTGAATATACTCTGCTGTTTCTTTCTGCACACTCTGTTCCTGGCCTCTTCTACATTTTATAAAACTTCCCTCCCTCGGTTCCTTTTTCCCTCCCTCTTGTTTTTCTTTCCCTCTCCCCCCACCCTCCTCCTTTCCTTCTCTCTCTCTCTCTTTTCCTTTCCCCCCTTCCCTTTCCTCTTTTCTTCCTTCTCTCTCTCTCTCTCTCTCTCTCTCTCTCTCTCTCTCTCTCTCTCTCCCCCTTGCTTGCTCTCCTTCTTTACTTTTTTCCCTACATTTCTGTGAGTACCATGTTCTATTCCAGGCACTGGAAATACAGAGACAAATACAGAGGATCAACAATTGACGCATAATAATTCTAGTGATTTCATGCCCTCTTGCATTGCTAAGCAGTTATGTACCTACAACTATTTTATTTTGCCCTTAGTCCTTAGATTTATTTCAGTGTGTCCTCGATGTCCTGTGTTCTTTTGTTCTTTCCCTATGTGTCCTATTTTAGGAAGGTCCCTATTGGATAAACCTGAAGCTTTCCTTACATAACATTGTCTCCCAGAGTGATGAGAGTGGTGTCTCCCATGTACTCAGACAATCCCATCGCTTTACTGATTCTCGAACGAGGTGAATCATGAAGAAAGAAGCTACACTTTTTGAGGGATCTACAGCATGTCACCTGTAGTTAGAAATAGCATGGTCCCCAAAGTAGCATTACATTTATTTATTTTTATTAACGAGTCAATGTGATAACTTTGTGTGACTTGTTCTGTTAATTTTTTTAGTTGTGTTGGTGTTCCTTTCAGCTGGTCCCATAGCCCCCCTCCTCAGGAATGTCTCCCCAGTGAAAGAACAAAGACTGCAGAGACTGCTCTATTGATGGACCACAAGCCAGCTGTGAAGGGGAAACAGAGACCATGGTCACGAAGATACCTGTCCTGCTAAGCTACACACCCAACACGGTGCAGTTTCAGCCAGTAGGACTCTCAGAACAAGGGACAGTCTTTTCAAGGAACAGGAAAACTCCATAAGGACATCTAGACTTAATGAACCAAAAACTCTCCCTACCTCACGTGTATTCCTCTGTTTGTATTTAAATTCATTTGACTTTTTTTTTTCCCTAGCATGGGTATTCCTGCTAATGCATTGGTCTTAAGAAACCCCAATTGCACATATGTTTCAACACCGTAAGTAACAAAAATTAATGACATCAGGAGAATGGTTTTTAGCCACACACGGAGTTTGATCTTAACAGTGACCTTGAGAATATAAGGCCTATTCATCAGAGGCAATTCAAAGGATCAAAAATAATGGTAGAAACCACTCGTCTTGCACACAGAAATACCACGTTATCCCACCTGACACCAACTCATCAACCATTATTTTTACCAAGCAAGCTACATTCCAGGAGATAAAGTGGCTGCATCCAAAGAGCTTAAATCTAGTTGGACAAAGTTACATAAACTACTGGGAAGATAAGTAACAGGTAGGGTCCATAGAGGGCTAAACCACACCAAATGAAAATGAGCTCAGAGGAGGTTGCCATAAGGTGGGCAAAATTGGCTTCTTTAAGGAAGAAACCTCCTAAAAGAAGAAAATATGAAATAATCTTGAAGGATCTCAAAGATTTAGATAAAATGAAACGGAAGGAGAACATGGAATCCTTTAGGTGGGTGTGATACTGTGAGCAAAAGCCACAAGCCCCGGAAGAGGAAAAGAATATTCACCTCTTGGGTGGTGCCTGTGGCTCAGCAGGTAGCGCGCCGACCCCATATACCAAGGGTGGTGGGTTTGAACCCAGCCTGGGCTAACTAAAATAGCAGTGATAACTGCAACAAAAATAGCTGGGCATTGTTGCGGGCACCTATAGTCCCAGCTACTTGGGAGGCTGAGGCAAGAGAATCGCTTAAGCCCAAGAATTGGAGGTTGCTGTGAGCTGTGACGCCATAGCACTCTAAAGAGGGTGACAAAGTGAGACTCTGTCTCAAAAAAAAAAAAAAAATTCACCTCTGGCTGACTTCATCCCAGATGTTCAGCAGCCCCCTCTAGGGAGCTGATAAAAACTTTCACACACATAGCACTCATCTACCACTCATCTACCACTCCAGCTGTTGCCTAGAATTATAATCATATTTCCTTGTTATTAAAGCAAGGAAAGGTGATCAGTGAGAATATGGAGAACTGTGGGTTTTCTTTCAGCTTGATAACAATTGGTATTTATTGAATTTTCCCTATATGTTAAGTGTGTTACATTCAACTCACTTAAGCCTCACAACAACCATGCAAAATGGATTTTATTATCCCAGTTTTACAGGCAAGAAAATTGAGGTTTAAGTAACTTGTCCAAGTGCCATGTATAGCATTTGCCTTCAGGCTTGTGGTTGCAAAGTTCATGTTCTGGGATACTACGTAACAGTGTTGTGATCAATGTCATCATTGTTGGTACTTTTTAAATGTTCCTTGATATTTTTCCATGATGAACAGATATTTCACGTCGTAGCCTCCTCCAACTTTTCAGTGTGCTAGATACATTACACTGGAATGATTTTCTGCATAATTTTTTTTGTTTGTTTTTTATAAGTGGGGAATAGAACTTATCAGCAGATCCTTAGACATGCTTTTATGCCCAACCGTTCTCTCTGGGAGGCATGAAATCTCAAATTATTAAGAATAAAAAAAGGGCGAGGCTAATCACTTGTTGCGATATCCCTTTTGACAGAGGAAATAAATTTCTACCTCTTACATTTACAGTTACTTAACAGAAGATCACACTTTGGAGAGGCGACAAAGACCAGGAAACAGACCCATTTGTTACAATATCCTTTTTTTTACAAATGAGATACATTTGTACCCCTTAAATTTACAGTAACTTACAGAGGATCACACTGGGGGGGGGGTAGAACAAGAAACCACGCCCACTTGTTGCAATATCTTTTTTCACAAATGATATAAATCTCTACCCCTTAAATTTACAGTAACTTACAGAGGCTCACACTTTGTTTTTAAATGAAATCATAGCTATGTACTCTGTGCTGGTTTTATATACAATTGGAAAGTTTTCATCAAACTGGTTAACATTTAGCCTTCACCGCATTTTCTTAGTTATGGTGTTCAGACATTTATGCTCTACACTTAGTACATTTAACATGTACCCTTGTAAGATGCACCGTAGGTGTGGTCTCATAATTGGTGGGATCACACTTTTGAGGGGTGGCAGGGCAAGAACCAGGCCCTCCAGTTCACTCTCAGTGGCTACTAACCTACTCCACCCTTGCCAAAAGAAGCAAGAACTTGAATTTGATCAGTAGAAGTAGTCTGTCCAGGTAATAACCAGGGGTCATTGTTCCAGTTCTTCCCTCCTCTGGCTTCCCACTTCAGTGTCAAAAGTCCAGAAATTGTCAGTCACTCATCTCCAGAGAGCACATCATGTGCTAAGTTTGATGTGTACAATGTCTTCAATGATATTCTTAAGGTATTTGGAATTCTTAGTTCACCTACACAAATCAGAGCTAAGGAGCATCTAACCAACTGTATGCATGGTCTACATGTGAGATTTCTTCTGCATAAATGTTTATTCATGACTGTTTTAATAGACTTATGTGTTTTTAAATTATTAAGTTATTTGCTATTATACACTTATCTGTGTAACCAGCTCAAAAGTACTTTGGCCGTAGAATACCAGAACTGAGGAAATCTCACTCTTCTTTGCTACTCTTTTGCATTCAGTTGGCGTTTAGTGTTGATTGCTAAAGTAGCCAGCTGAATAACATAGAAGTTCAAGGTGCAATTTTGTCTCCAAAGAATCAGGTAAGCTGAGCCCCATTTAGAGACAAACATCAAAACATTTGAAAGGATCTGAATATTTGGCTGTTGTAAATTTCCACTTAAATGTCTGGTATCGCCAGACTTAGACCTCCTCATGGCTCTGGTCGTCCTGTTTTCAAAGTGATGATTGTTGGCCTTATCTCACAGAGTTCTCATTAAGTAAGTTCATAAATAAACAGGGTTTTTTAAAGAGCAGCCAAGCACAAACTGTGACTTTGTTGACATTTTATGAGACTTTGTCATATGTCCATAACCCCCAATAAAAGCAATGTTGCATCAACTGTGAACTTGTGTGGATTTCTTGGGAAAGCACGCTCTTATAATTCGTTTATTTTCACTCGTGTATATCAAAGCTCGTTTCAGGATCCAGGAGGAACAAATAATCTAATGTAACAGGAATATTTAATTGTAGAGATAATTTCTAAGAGAGCTCACGTTACCTTTAAATAAATGCTACTGTCGTCTACCCAAGCCAGAAACGGAGGAGTGATCCTTGGCTCCTCCCTTTCCACCTGCCATGGCTAATCGCTCAGGTAATCTTTTGATGTTTTCCTTCTTTCTGTTATTCAAATATGTCTGCTTCTTTTCATCTTCTATGCTACTGTAGTAAAGACAACCCTCATTTTTCACTCTGACCACTGGATCAGGACTCCAGTTTTTTCCTGCACACTGCCAAGGGGAAGCCAGGGAAATCTCTCTAACCCACAAATATGATTGTGTCATTCCACTGTTCAAGCTTTTTAAGAGTTTCCCATCGCCCTTTGAGATATCAGGACACCGAAAGCTCTTCCTATCCTGATCCCTGGGAGCTTCCCATTGCCCTTTGAGATATCAGGACACCCAAAGCTCTTCCTGTCCTATACCAGCTCCAACAGTCCTCTCAGACTCATCAAGTTCATTCCCCTCCCCATTGCTATCCTAGGCTCTGCCATCTATCTGTCTTTTCCTAACATTCTCCTTGTCTTCCAGGAGTTCATTCCCATTTAACCTTCTGCCTAGTGCTGTCTCCACAACTCTTCCAAACTCCATCCCTGGTCCTTCACTCATCCTAGAAGTCATTTATTTCTTCTCTTAAAAGATTTCACCCCAGTCATTCATTAGCTTCCTCACTTACATGTTCTCGTGGCAAGCTGTGCTTACCTCTCATAGCACCTACCACCCAGGTCGCGATCCATCCCTTAGGTTCCTGTGTCCTCCATTCAAATATGAGATTCCAAACCTGTGCTGTACAAGGAAGAAGCCACTCACCATGGGTGACTATTTGGATTTAAATTAACTAATATTAAATAAAATTAAAAATTCAATTCCTCCATCGCACTAGCCACATCTCAAGTGCTCTTTAGCCACATGCAACTGGTGGCCACCACTCCAGTCAATAGCACAGATATAGACCTTTTTCTTCACTGAGAAAGTTCTACTGGGCAGTGCTGCTCTAGAAGATATGGACTGTTTCTCTGGTCATTTTGTCCTCTAGACTTGCAACCTTTCTTTTCTTTTTTTCTCTTTCTTTTCTTTCTTTCTTTTTTTTTTTTTGCAACCTTTCTTAACTGGAGTTTGACATCTGGACCATGAAACACAGAGGCATGAATCAAGTGGACTTTTTTCTTAATTCTTTTAAGGATAATACATAACTAATTTTTTCTTAATTCTTTTAAGGATAATACGTAACTAATACCATATAACATATGCAATGGAAGGGAGTTAATTCATTAAGTGTAAAGATGCCCACGAGCATTAGGGTTCAATTCTAGGTTAAACCCTGGGTTGAACCCAGCCTATATCACAGTGCTTGGCACCACAAGTATTTCATAAACATCTGCTGAATTAATGACACATCTGAATACTTAGGGACATTTAGTTTTGTTTTCACCTAGATGTGTGGTGATATGCCTTCAGATTCCAAAGGGCCCCTTCTCTAGAGGATGTGATAGGTGATTTCCTTAATTTCTTCTCAAGGATAAGTGAATTGTGTCACCATGATAGGATTACCTATTATTTCACTTTCATCTGATGATCATGTAGGCAAGGAAGAGAATTGACTCTTACTCAGTGAATGAGATCAAAATGAAAATGAGCAAAGTAGATAACAGATTTGATAAGTCCTATTTCCTTTAAGGACTGGACAAAGTTGACTAAACATATTAACTGTTTACTGAGCACTTACTATGTGCCAGGTACTTTGTTAGCCCTGGGAATGTAGGAGAGAAGAGAGACACAATTCTTGCACTCATACTGAACCACATTAGTATAATTATTTCATTTCTTCCCTACATTGTCCCCGGATGTGGGAGTTCTCAACATTGTAATCATTTAGGGAGATTAAAAACTACTAATATCTGGGTTCCCTTCTCAAAGGTTTCTGATTTAAATGTTGTGTGGTGTGGCCTGGGGATTGGAAGTTTCTGAAGCTCCCTTAGAGACTGGAATGTGCGAGCCAGTGTGAGAATTATTGATCTATAGATGTATAATCCTGGGCTGAGCTCAGAAAGCCAAGAGCTTTTGGTGTGGATTATTGACCAAAAAAGAAACTTTAAAATCATCTGCCTAATATATTTTTATTTTACTTTTTATTCTTTAGGCTATAAACCCATACTTAACAGTCACTAAATTGCCCAGGGCAAATAGCCAGGTCATGAATGAGATAAGACCTGACCTAAGTGTCCGATTTTAACACCACACTCCATCTGCTGCACTAAACTGTCTTAGGGAAATGGAAAAATATAATTATTTTCAAATCAAGAAACAACCAACAACTACTGTGGTCATAATTTTTAAAAAGCAAGAATTAAAATGTGGGCCAATTTGAGTCCTGTATACTTAAATGTTTCCTTTAATCAAATGTGAGCACCGCAGATTCATTTTATTAAAATGCAGCTTCTTTTTTGAAAAACATACATTGTGTGTGTGTGTGTGTGTGTGTGTGTGTGTGTGTAATGTGAAAAAAGAGCTCAGTTCCCCAGGAATCCTCACAACAGTCTTACAAATTCAAAAACCAATAAGCATATGTTAAACTCCCTACCTAAGTAGGAAGAGCATTTTGCCTTTAATTTCAGATTACTCAATAGCAGAAACGGCAGTGGGAAGAGAACATTCAAAAGTGCATTGTGCTCCTACATTCTCTGTCCCTGCCCACCTTTTTATGTGACATTCCATTCCATTTAACATTTCACAGTACAGGTAAAAATTGCCAGTCTGTCCCCATGAGGAAAAGATTAACTTTAAAAAATAACTACTATTTAAAAAAAAAAAAAAAAAGTTCCCTCTCCTAGCTACCACCATGTGCTCTTATTAGATTCTATTCACAGATCAAGAGATTCTGGGAACTCCAAGTCATCTTATTTGCGTTTCTTCATTCACACAAGACCACATAGTAAAAATGTGTCTTTCTGTTTTTGTAGGGCATCAAAATAAACTCACGCCCTCATCCTCCCTTCAAAAGTGTCCGAAAGTCTACATAGTTGGGAAATTCTTTCTGATTTCTGTTCCAAATCCCCCATGCTGTAGTTTAATCGCATTTTCTCTTGTTGCCTGTGGAGAGAGAGAATAGGCAGCTCCCTTCTTTCTAAACTCAATCCATTTGTGTCCTTAAAGACACTACCTCCCAGCCTTCTTCTCTTCTCAGGAATGAATAATGGTTCCCATCGGGAGAATGTCTCTCTTGGACTGTGCGTATTTGCTGCCACATGACATACATTCATGCTCATCACAATGTTTGTAACTAAAACAAGTCAAGGCCAGGAACGAAACCAAGAAAATGTACCATGATTTTCATGAATGAAGTTACAGATCCAGGAAGAGTCACTGAATGAATAGTTGGAAGGGCGAATCTTCCAATAGTTACGTGCCAAAATCGTCAGAATTTTCTTTTAGAAAGTATTGACGATCTGTTGCTTCTGGAGAGGTGATTTAAAAAAAATAAATGATTAGGTTTCATTTTCCTTCAGGGGAGTTCTCCCTGTGCCCTGCAATGGAATATTCCATTCAGCATTCCACAGCAGGAGCCACCATTGCTTTGACAAAAATAGATACAGTATTGGAACACTCAGTCAATGGAGTAATCCAATTGTCTGAACATTCTTTTCTGCTTTGTCATTTACATTTTAATAAATCCCAGACCATGTCAAGCTGTATCGAGTTGTACCAAGTGCCGCTAACCACATGCAGTCCCCGGATGCAGGGAGCGGATCATAACTTGCAACTCCGAGGATGCATCAACATTTGGTTTATGTGTATTTTTAGGCTCCTACATTTTAAAGAGGGATACTCCTTGAGTGGCAAGATGGGTATTTTGCAAAGTCTTCACTGTTATCAACATTCTGTTAGTATTTCCAGTTTCATGAAGAAGTGGTGGGCAAGGGGTACTCTCCTTAACTGATCCGAGAATGCTGGTGTCTGTTAACCCAAGCACAACAGACACATATATATAGTTAGCAACAATGTGGAATGTTCAATTATCATCTTCTGTCTGCTTCATTGTCAGTTTACCGTCTTTTCATTCATAAGACTCAGAGAAGGACACTTGGAAGTCATTTGACGTTCCGTGATGTCAAAATTTCAGGCAAACCAGTTCTCAAAGGTAATTGTGTGTGTGTGTGTGTGTGTGTGTAATTATTATTATTACCCTATATACATAATTTAGTCCATACGTCTGTTGGCTACCAATTGTTTCAACACTGAGAGATTTATTATCCTGGCTTGAAAGAGGATTTGCAATGTGGCAGAGTTCTGACCAGGACAGAGTGAGCCTCACCATGTTGGCAGTCTCTCATGGGCAGGTGTGGGCTTAGAGAGTAGGGTTACTCAAAGATGAAACTACTCAGATTAATCTCTACTGGTAAAAATCACAAGAGACATAGGCTTAAACTTACCCCTGGGTATACTAATTACCTAAGTCACAAGGTAGCCCATCAGAACACTCCTTCCTGAGGCTTTTCTCCCAACCTTCTGCTGATTACCCACTGGGATAATAACTGCCAAAAGGCCAATATTATTTCCTGACATCCGGTAAATCTGATCAGTATTAAACTTGTGATAGACTCAAACACTCAAAAAAGACATGAAAAAAGATCTATTTCCTTTTTTCTTTGCTGGTAGCTAAGGCAGTTTAATGTTTGTTTGTTTGTTTGTTTATTTTATTATTATTGGTTTTTGAGACAGAGTCTCACTCTCTGGCCCAGGATAGAAAGCTGTGGCATCAGCTTAGCTCACAGCAGCCTCAAATTTCTGGGCTCAAACAGTCCTCCTGACTCAACCTCCCAAATAGCTGGGACTACAGGCAGGCACCTCCATGGCCCAGATACTTTTTGTATTTGTTTGTTTGTTTTTGAGACAGAGTTTTTCTCTGTCACCCTGGGTAGAGTGCTGTGGTATCATCATAGCTCACAGCAACCTCAGTCTCCAGCTCAAGTGATCCTCTTCCCTCAGCCTCCCAAGTAGCTGGGACTATAGGCACCTGCCATGACACCTGGCTAGTTTTTCTATTTTTAGTAGAGATGGGGTCTCACTCTTGCTCAGTCTGATCTTGAATTCATGAGCTCAAGCAATCCACGCACCTTGGCCTCCCAGAGTGCCAGGATTACAGGTGTGAGCCACCACTCCAGGCCCTATTTTTGTATTTTTTTACAGAGATGAGGGTCTCTAAGCAAGCACTTAACAGCATTGATCCTAATTATCATATTACCTAATAAAACACTTAAGTTTGTTTAGACATCCCACTGTCAAATACTATTTCCCTCATCCTTAGATTCAGCCCATTAGTTCATCTCCCAATACTTTTTCTTTATCCTAAATAAAATATCTGATAAGTTAGATATTTCTCCCAGAGTTTGACTCAAACTTTAACAAAGGATGTCATAAGAAGTCTATTCAAATAACTTGCCAAGTTGGATTTCAAATGTCATCTTCTCCCCCTCCCCCAAATTATCAGTCTAACAACTGTTCAACAAAGAAGTGAAGTTATTCTGGTATGTTTGGTTTTATTTGTTTGTTTGATTTGGTTTCATTCACCTGCTTTTTTAACACTTATGAGAGGTTCCTATAGAGTAATGATGACCGCCATGGGAAAGGTGATCTGGGATTAACATTTTTCTTCTGGTAATTAAAAAAGGGAACATTCCATATTGCAAAAAATCAAGATGACTCCTGTGTACATTGGTGGGTACTGGATATTCCTCTTTACTGCCATCTCTTAGTGTTGATAAATTTCTTTCCTTGAAAGAGGAGATTTGGGGTAAGAAGAGTAGTAAACCTTTTCTCTACAGCAGGGATGGATAATATGTCCATGCGACTTTGCAACTTATCGATCCACAAAACAAAGTAAAAGTAAATGTGAAAATAAAATATATTTTCTGGTTCCTCACTGTTGTCACCATTCCTTATGAGAGGAGAGGGAGTTACACAGTGGGTATGGTCTGGCACTTATTCGAAGGGTTTAGTGACCTAAACACCTAAAGATACTCATAGTGAGCTTTCATCTCAATTCAAATTCTCAACATAAATTGAAATTCATGAAAAAGCAGTTCCACAGTCTGGCTCCAGAGAGTGGAGTTCTTAGCAAGGCTCCAGGGTACTGTGCTATCAGATAGTAATGTTATCTAGACATTGAAAGCACCTTTTCATTCCCTCCCTCACTCCTCTGCTGAGACTTGGCAATTCTTTGTCTGTTTTCCACTTAATTTTCTTCTTTCTTCTCTCCCTCCCTCCCTCCTTTCCTTCCATCCTTTCTTTTTCTCTCTTTCCTTTTCTTATTGTCATTTTCATTTATTTCTCTCTCTCTTTTTACTGACTTTCTGAGAAGTCATGGCTTTTTCTACTAATTTTGAACTAGAGCCACTGCTGCTTGAGTTTGGTATACATTTGACTTTATTTTTGATGCTACTATTGTTCCCTTCATTTCTGAGTATCTGGTGAAATTCCATCTGGGGGTACAACCACATGTAGAGAGTAATGTGAATTCTGTACTCTCCTTGAAAGAAAAGAAAGGAAGGAAGGAGCCTTCCACAGATGGTTTTCACCCAAGCTGCTGGCACACTTTCCTCTTTTGCTATCTGGTATTTTTGGCAAGAGAAAAGGTCAAGCATTTAAACATCTACCCAACCCTTCTTTTCTCTTCCAACAGTTAACACCATAATTACTCTCCCTGTGGCCACAAACCCTATTCACTAAGTGTCTCTTCACGTGGACTGTACGTCAGAATCACCGTGGTGAATTGTTGCACTGCACACTGCTGCGTCCCCTCCCCAGAGTGTTTGATTCATTAGGTGTAGGATAGAGACCTCAGGTCTGCATCTCTAACAAGTTCCCAGGGCTGCTGCTGCTAATAGATCCCGGGACCACACTTTGAGAACTACTGCTTTAACTCTAAAATATGATTTCGTTCTCCCTTAACCACATCTTCAATAAGACAAATAATCTCAGTTCTTTTAACCTTCTTTACTAACCTCTGTTTCCAGAACTCTTAATCATCGGGGTGGCTCTTCTTTGAACTATTTCCAAATCCATCCTCAGCTGGATGGCTAGAGCTGGATACAGGACTATAATTCTGACATAAGAAAAATAAGAATCCCTTATATTTTGGTGATGTGTTTCTCCCACTGGGTTACAGCAGTACTTTCTTATCTACTATCTTGTTTATCTAATATCCATGTGATATTATCTCATTTTGGTAAAGGAGACATTTAGGGGAAGGGATATGGAGCAATCTCCATGAAGACTTGGAGGACAACACTTGAACTCGGCTTTCCTGAGTTCAAGTTCACTTTCCTGAGTTTCAAGTTCAGCTTTCCTGAGTTTCCCAATTCACTGTTCTATCTGAATTTGTGGAGGATTTATTGAATTTTTAAAATCCAAAGTCCAGTTCAGCTCAATGAATGGAGATGTATTCCTTTGATCTACTAAAGTATTATTAAAAAATATAGAAAAGTGCTTGATTTGGATCCAAATTGTTACTGGCAACACAAATACGAATTAAGCCTAATTTTAAAAATTCCATTTCAACAGTATAAACATTTAAAACTCTCTTATTTGGACCTTTTACTTCTGGGATCACAAGTAATGTCCTCACCTGGTGATCTCAACTCTGCCTTTAAGTTTACTAAAGATATTTGGGGTGCAGGGTGTCCCTCAATTTTACCTTCTGTAGTGCAATTTCTACCTTATTCTACAAATTGATTCTGACACTGTTTCATCGTTCCCAATGTTATCTTGTTATTCACAAGATAATTAAAAATTTCTACACTTGCCATTTACCTAATTTTATGTAATGTTTCCAAAAACAAAAGTGGAAAAGGGAGATTAGAGGGGAAAGCAATTTTGTTATTTACATTATCTCAAAGTCTTTGAGCTCCTTAAGCCCAAATGGTCCCCTCTCTGCTTTTCTTGTATCCTGTCTTGTCTTCCCATTAGGACACAGAAAATGAAGAGTCTGACAGCTTATAAAACCATAAAGCTGGATTAGATAGGTTTTTAAGGGTCCTATTGTTTGCCCTCAAACCATTGTTACAAACGTGAAAGGCTCCCACTGTTCGACTGACACTCAAATTGCCATCAGCAAGGTATTAGAAGGAATCTCATTTATTATCACCAAGGAAATAAATAACACCAATGGACTGAGCGTCTTTCATCCAAATTAGACTAACCAAATCAATTCAAATCATTAGAATACATTATATCCAATTAAATATAAATCTGCCTTGTAACTAGCCACTTACCTGCTTGCCCAGAGCAATATAATGCTTCATGCTAAACTGTCAGCTTAAAACATTACAGAATAGAGTGGCAACGTGTTTTAATGAGTTGTTGCATATTTTTTTTTTTACTTAATTCATTCAATAAACATTAATTGAGGACTTACTACATCCTGGGAATACACAGATGCATAATGAACGGTCCTGGTTGTCAAAGCACTCACCTCCTTAGGAGAAACAGAGAAATAAGGCAAGAGCATTTATTCCCAGGAAAGTTAATAGTGTGAGTTTCTGCCCCATTCAGGAATGGAGGGGAAAGATGAAGAGCCTGGAGATAATACCTACAGGAAAGTAAAATATGAAGACTTGAGAGAGAGAGCTTAAATGATCATGACCCATGCGGGTTTTAGGGTAAGTGAAACCTGATGAGCAGGTGGGCCTGTGTAGGAAGGGATGAACATTGCCAAATATTCAAATAGAAACAGCTCTCTGCTGATCTAGAAGGTTGAGTTTCTTGTGGTTCTGTTCTGTCTGTTCTTATGGATAATTATCTCAAGTACTTTAAAAATACATTTTTTTAGAAGAATCACAGTAATGGAGAAACTTTTGCATTCTTTGAATTATGTATCTAGCCTCAGTCCATTTACTTAAGTAATAATACATTCTTTCCTTTACATATCAAGATTTGACTCACCCCCGCGTGGGGTTCATATGTTAGAGATACACATAGATCAAGCTTTCTTTAAGTAATAGCCCTGTCCGCTTTAAACAATGGCGATTGCTAGGTGGATAGCTGGACTTAGGCTGGACTGAGATCAGTGTATAGAGAGAGGTAAGGCAAGTGTTTGTGGGGGAGAAACTAACTGACTTATATAAGGATTGAATTTACAACCTCTTAAAGACCAAGTCCAAGTGGAGTCATAATGAGCAGGAATATTATCTTCTTGGTTCTATTTCTTCAACATCTTCTCTTAAAAAGGCACGATTTCAATCCTACCTGTTTTCATCAAATGCTGATTTTGAAGCCCCCAGTGTAAGTCACAAAGGCCTTTATCAGACCTTTCAGAAACAAAGAGGTTCCATAGTGTCTGAAGTATTAAACATATTGTATATACAACCAGGTTGACACCAGAAATAAAATTATAACAGACAAATTTGGGGCATAACCTTTGAACGCTAAAATACAATTGGGTAAGGAACCCATGACCTTTTTCCTAAGTCACTCATTTTTACCTTTTTGGTAAAAACATAGTTTACTTCTATTTTTAACTTTACTCATCATCTTGTATCTGCCAAGATGTTTTGCAAAGATCATAGTCTTATTATTAGTGAAAAACTATTAATAATTCACCTTTTCATCTGATTTTATTGTTTAAAACTTTTTCTTATAAGGAACTTTTAAAGTTTTGTTACTGGGTTCTACAAACTGGCATTTCTAATATGTTTATCAGCCGACATTCAAAGCACTGCTGAGTTCTGACTGGACAATTGGCTTATGGTCCTAATGCCACAGCTGAGTGCTGATTGGACAATTTGCTTCTGGTCTGAATGTCCATCAGTAATGCCTGTTCACAGTCAAGATTGTACTGAGGAAGTCATTCATACCCTTTTGATCTTTAGCTTATTATAAAAATCACTTCTTCTTGCATCTTGCTAAATACCTGACCATGTGACTACCCATGAATACTAAAAGATCAAATACCTCAAATACAAAGGCTGCCAAAAAAAAAGTACACACATTTCTAAGAAAGGAAAATTCGTATTAAAAAATGTAATACTCATGGCACATTTGACATCTGCAATTACAGGAGATATGAGATACAATATACAAGATAACAAATGTTATTGGTATATATTGAGTATTATGATTTTAATACAGGTCTTTCTTAAAATGCATGTGCTTTTGTTGGCCCCCTCTATATGTTTATATTTTTATTGTATAATTGATGTAGATGATAGCTCTGTAAATAAAATTTTTGCACATACAGTGAACTTGTGTTAGGCTGTGAGTGATTTATTAGGAGCCAGCAGAGGTTCCTGTGAAACAGAGGCCATGGTTGAGCCCTGCTTGTGAAAGAGGATGGAATTTTCTCCAACACTCTTCCACTTGGTTGTGCCTTTGACCAACCATTGGTTTCATCACATGCCTCCCCCCTTTAGGGCCTTGGGCTCAGCTCTCCGTACCTGTTAGAAAGTAACTAAGTAATCCTTCTTTAAGTTATTATTTAATACAGTGGGGTCTGCCCATGGGCATTAGAGCTTTAATAAAGGAACTGGAAGACTGAGAAGAGTTCTCCCAGGAAGATTTTCTTGACACCATGGAACACACGCAGGGACAGAGGGAGAAGCCCAGGATAAATCACTTTTATTCAAGTTTATCAACACCACTGGTCTGGGAAAAACTGTCAGGCAGACTGAGCTTATCTTTTATACCCACGGCTTCTGCGTTCTGCTTTGGTTTCAGTAATCTGGACATTCTGTACCCTTCTGCCTCTGCCACCTGTCATCAAGTCCAAACAAGCTAAAGTTTAATGGCAGATGTGCTCAGAAACAGGTTCTCGCTCGCTCCCCTAAGTGCTTCCATCATTGCTCTGCCAGCAGAGCTAGATATGCTCATTTCATCTACACAAGGAAGACCAGAAAATATGCTACTGGTATACGTGGAGTCTTTAAGAGCCCAAGGATACCACTCTTTATCCTAATAAAATTATTGTGGATAGAGAATCATCAATGCAGTGTCTCAGAGTCCTGGATTCTCCCTTTGCTTTTTCAGTTCTTAAGGTTTTAATCACTGGAATAGAGCGTAGGGGTTATCTATGCAACTCCACCTGCCTTCCCCTTCTTCTCAAGTGTAACCTTCAGCTGTCCCATTTATTTTCATAACTTCAACTACAGCTATGTTTATAAATAGATAAGCAGGCTGAGCCAAAGACATAGAGAGGCTGACCCCCACCCCTTGCATTTAAATCCTTCTAACCCCCACTCCTCTTTCCTTCCGTCACTCTCTGCATTCAAAGGGCAATAGCATCACGTTGGTCCAGACCTAGCGTATTCTCTAGGACATGAGTATTCTCATGAGAGGCCATGGGAGAATTTCCCTTTAGTCAAAACTCTTTCCTTACATTCTAGCTGCAGAAAGTTTAACTGCATCTTCTAGAAACAGAAAGATACTTATAGGCTAAAGGTTTCTAGGATCTATTCAAGATATCCAGGATGGAGACCGAAGGTATATTCATCATTTCCTACTTTTTATCTTGTGTTTATTTCTAGACTTCTTCGGGTTGATTATTTATTCATTGAGCTGTATGTTTTCCCCTTCAGCCTTAACTCTGTTCTTCTTTATCATGTTCTTCTCTGAACTATCTTTCTTAATATCTGCCTACTTCGTTTCCAACATACACTGAAAATTATGAGCGTGGATGTTAGAGTCCTGCCCACCTTCACACCATCCTAGAAGCAGCTGATTGCAGGGTAAAATGCTTCTAATGACCATGCTGGTCAGTCCCCAGCAGTCATGTCTCTGCTCTGCCCATGAGCTACTGCCATCATCATTTCAAATCTGAATGGAAACATCTATTCCTCACGGAAGTCTTCCCTGACCTCTCCCCAATTAGATCCTGTCCCGTTGTTTGTGTTCTCATAACTTGCTGTAATGTTTTTCTTTATACCATGGGTGGTTTGTAATTATATACTGGAGCAACGATTTGGTAAGTGCATGCTCCTCCCCTAAGGCTGGGAGCTCCAAAGGACGGAGATATGTCTGTTTCACTCACCACTACATCTCTACTCCTGAGTGTATGCCTGGCTCATAACAGATGAAAGTACAATTTCATACTTACTGTTGTTATTCCTAATACTAACTTCTAAGATCAGCCTTGCATTCATTATAAAAACCAAGCCTGGCTATGGGTCAGGGACTTGTAATTTGCTTTTTTCTTCACTAATTCATTCATTTATTCTATATAGCCATGAAACAACAAATACGTATCACGTGACTGCTATGTTATGGAGAAGGTTATGGAGAACTTGGGAAGGTGGGGATAGGGAGGAGGAGTGTTCTGGACAAGAGGATGAGTATATCTCACCTATATGCAAAAGAACCAGCAACTCAGTGATCTGGAAAGGGAGATAAAACTGACAGTGGAGATGGAGAGGGTCCTGGAAGAACTTGAATGCTGGTTTCAGGAACTTAGATTTTTATTCTTAGGCCAGTACAGAGGCCTTTGAGAATGATGACCTCATCTGAATTGTGGGCTTGGAAGATTAATTTAGCATCACTGTGTCTCAGGTTTAAGTTGGCAGGCGTGTTGATCTTGGAAACTCCCACTTCTTGTGTTTGGGTGTCTGTCCCTTACTGCCAAAGGGCAGGAATTCTAACCCCTCCTGCTCTGACCTGGGGTCAGCTTCTAAACGCCTCTGATATTTATTGCTGCAGTTTAAAACTCTGCTTGTTGGCTGGGCATGGTGGCTCATGCCTGTAATCTTAGCACTCCTGGAGTCACAGGCAGAGGCGGGTGGACTGTGTGAGCTCAGGAGTTGGAGACCACCCTGAGCAAGAGTGAGACCCCTGTCTCTACTAAGAATAGAAAAACTAGCCAGGCATTGTGGTGGGCAACTATAGTCCCAGCTACTCAGGAAACTGAGGCAATTGGATCGCTTGAGCCCAAGAGTTTGAGGTTGCTGTGATCTATGAGGCCACAGCACTCTAGCAAGGGCAACAGAGTGAGACTCTGACTCTAAAATAAAAATAAATAAAACTCTGTTTATCATTCACATGGTCTCCATTGACACATTTAATTTTTGTCTCATTAAATAAATGGACAACTCACAACACATCTTTTGAGCCTTATCTTTTTCCTTCCATTTTCAGACAAGGAAACCAAAAATTGTAAGTGGTAGAACTGATGTTTAAACCCAAGTCTTCTGATTTCAGATCTAGAGATTTTTTTTCTGTCTCTAGACAGAAGTTGGTGATCTCTCTTTAATAAAAATAAAAGAATGGATAAGCTCAAATTAAACCACAACAGTTAAAATTTCTTTCTTTCTTTTTCTTTTTTTAGACACAGTCTCACTCTGTCGCCCTTGGTAGAGTGCAGTGGTGTCACAGCTCACAGCAACCCCCAGCTCTTGGACTTAGGCGATTCTCTTGCCTCAGCCTCCTGAGTAGCTGAGACTATAGGTGCCTGCCACAATGCCTGGCTATTTTTTGTTGCAGTTTGGCCAAGGTCAGGTTTGACCCCTCCACCCTCGGTATATGGGGCCAGCACCCTACTCATTGAGCCACAGGCACCGCCCAACAGTTAAAATTTCTTGAATCCTTTCTATATGCGGACCCTATTCTAAGTGCTTTATAGATATATATCAAATCATTTAATGATCACAATAATTCTATGAGGAGTTGCTGTTGTTATCCTCCTTTTGTAGGTGAGGAAATTGTGAAAAAATAATTTAAGTAGTGCGCCGAGTCACACAGCTATTAAGCAGAAGAATCTGGAAAGAAACGCTGGCGTCTGACTTTTGAATCTGTGCTTTCCTATAATGTTACTGCGTCCTAAGTTAAGGGATACCCACCTGTGAATGCATCCTATTTATTCACTGTCCTGCATGCAGTAGGTGCTCAATAAGTATTGCCTGCATGTCGGTTCTTTCTCTGATCTCAGCTAACACTGTATATGCATCACACCTGTCCTGTGCCTTCAGACAATTTTGGTGTGACAATTTTGGGTGATCGGTTCTCCAGATCATCTCTGGATTAATGGCTCTATTGCTGCGGACTCACATTTGGTCCTTCATCCTCTGCATGTCCAGAGGTCTGCATTCACCTTCCATCCTGGCCTTCCCAATCACATTCACCCTTCCCTGTTTTAGTTAATTCTAGGCAGCACTTGCCCTTCCCTACTTGCAAAAGTCATGGTCTTCAGAATAGTCCACATAGCTGCTCGCTGAGCAATGAGCCTTCCATAAAACCTCTCCCCACATGGCATGGGCTTCCAAGGTCCTTCTTTTGGAATGGCAAACAATTTGGAAAAGAATTCATCTGAAGAGATTCAACGTCAAAGGGGAAAAAAGTAATAGCTGTTGTATATCTGCTGTTTTATGCCAGGCAGGATCTGTGTTCACACGTGTCTTCTTTAGGGGTCACAGCAACCATCTGAAGGCTATCGTGTTATTTTACAGAGAAGAAATCAGACTCAGAGAAGATACCCATGATCCCACCAAGTGAAATAGAGTACAAATGTAGGTATGTCTCATTCAAAGCCCATCTGTTTGATTAACACGTATTTATTAAGGGCTAACTATGGGCTAAGTGCTCTCTTAGGCACTGGGGATGTGTTCTGTCAGCTGGACAGCCTTGGCCCTGCCTGTAAAGCGCTCACCATCCAGCAAGAACAGATAACTTCATAAATGACAATGTCAGGAGTGATCAATGCTGAAATGGAAGAACTGCCACCGATCAGTGCGTCTCTCCTTTATATATATATTTCAAAGGTGGTAAAAAAAAAGTGCAAGCTTTAAATACTTTTGAAATGTATATCACATGTAATAGAGTAACTATTCCTTTCCCTCCAATCTGCAATCCTCATATCTTTTACTCTGAATTACTAAAGAGTTTCTTTAAACCACTGAGGGTCCTAATAGTAGGCAAAGTACAAAAATAACTACTGCTGGAGCGTTCAGAAATGGGAACAGGCGTGGTCTTAGGCCAATGGATGGTTTGAACTGGCAAGGGTAATTTGTAATATATGTGCTAGAAAATTCTCAAAAAGGCTTGTAAGAGGGTCGATTTCAGTACACTAAGCTTCCTCTGCATGAATGGTCAAGAAAGCCTGGCCAGCACGAGACGGTGCTTTGGCAATGGCAGTGGCAGACCGCGGGCCGTGAGAGGAACTTGTGCCCCGGTCTTGTTTACAATTTGTCTAGGCTCCTTGAGCTCAGCCCAGCCAGATGGACTCTTCCTCTCAAATATCAGACCTGATCTCTTCAAATAAAACAGTACAAAGCACATTAAAAGCTTTGATCCAACTGTTCATTTTGCATTTGTGTGTGTTGGGGGAAACGGAGACAAAAGGAGGATTTATGAGGCCTTGCTGTGGGTGGGCCAGCCAGCCACTGGGCCTGTTGGAGGGAAGTTGGGAGGGCTGTGTGCAGACGCTGACCGGACCCACGTTGGCCCTCACTAAGATTCAAACTCAAGGGACCCTCACCCCTACACTTTGATAGATACCTCCCTCCCCCAGCTTGAAGGAAGAGAAGCTGAAAATGTAGTCCAACTTGAACTGCAAGCCCTTTCTACAATTCAGTCTTCTTGTTATAAGAGGGAAGTTCCTAGCTGGGGAGTCTTTTTCTCTGCCAAAGGGCAGGTCAGAATCCAACATCTTTGTTTAGAATTCTGGAAAAGAAACTTCCCAACATCTCTGGGTGACACCATCTTTCTCTTTCACAGGCACGTTGAGCTTTCAAAACATTTCCCATTGAGTTAGTTATTTGATCCACATCTTTCTGAAACAGGTGGTTGCATTCTCACCCTCCAGCTCCCAAACACACACACACACACACATTGCCCGCACCCTGTACAGATGTTACCACTACACAGATTAGAAAACTGAGCATGTTAATTACAGGAAGGAGGAATCTTCCACTGATTCCTATTACATACCAGGCACTTTCTTTTTTTTTTTACATACCAGGCACTTTCAACGATGATCTTACGAATCCTCTCCTTCCCGTGAAGTAGATAAGATTTGCCCAATTTAGAGGTGAAATACACGGAAGGTCAGAGAGGTTAAAAACACACTGGCTCATTTACAATAGACGTTGATACCTTATTATCACGTTACCAAAGGTGGAGAGCTAAGATTCAGACTCAAGTATGCTGACTCGCTCTTCTGTGCTCTGTGACCTGGCGTTGCAAAGCTGAGCTGATGGCGGGACTTTTGTCCTCTCCCTCCTGTCTCAGCGTCGCCTCCCCCAAGCACCCAGTGCAGAGGGACTACCACTTGCAAAAAATACTCCTTGATGTCTGTTTTCTTCCAGGTGTTCAGTAGAGACAGAGAAAATCTCAAAGGAGAGCTGCCATAAAGGTTTGGAGATCAGTAAGTGAAAGGAAATTATATAGGCAGAATATACAATGTGTTAAATGGGGATTCAGGAACCTTCTTGTGCTTAGCAATGGGGATATAGCAAAAAACTGCAGCCTTCTTTTAGCTCAAAAGAAGAGCAACTTTGGTTACTCTGTGGCTTGAGTCTATAGAATCCACGAGGGTTAATATGGAATCATCCTCTTATTTCTCAATCCCAGGTCACCCTCTCAGCCACACCCCACCCCACCAACCCTGGCCCCAGACAAAACTGTTGCACACTCAGTCCCCCTGGGTCTCTGGATAGTTCAGGGATGAGCGCTAAGAGAGGAAAGGAATTTAGAGTTTCCAATGCAAACACGATACACAAAGGTTAATGCATGTCAGTGATTAATGAAATCAAATGTCTCTTCTATAAAATCAATCTTTCCTAGATTGCGAAGACAAATGAGTCATGTTTTTGAAAAATAAAGATAAAACGTGATCTCGCTTCATGTTTATCAAATACTGTTTAAAAATATCCAGTGGGGGTGTGTGTGTGTGAGAGAGAGAAAGAGAGAGAGAGGGGCTAGGTACTGTAATTTTAATTGCTTGTAATCTAACTTGCCTTTTTGTTCCTTTTTTCTTCCTTTCTTTCTTTTCTCTTTTTGTATCAGTTAATCTGTTGGTTACATTTTCAGCTTTTCTTTGCTTCTGGTTTCATTTTCAGATGAAAAAATGCTGGGCGCACAGTGCTGCTGTCTGGTTGCCATGGCGACCACAGCCCATTATCCTGCCTTGCCATTCATCAAGAAAGAATTACACTTGACAGAGGCAGAGGGAAATGCCTGCAGTCTGCGGCATAGGAGGGGAAAAAAAGCTTTTCTTGTCTTCTACGTACGTAAAAGGTCTTTAATGCCTGTTTAGTTACGTTTTAGTTAGCCTTATTTATTACTTGGAACCGCAATAATTGATACCTGTAAAAATACATCCCCTACCCCCAAAGTATTCAACTTGCAATTTGTCCATTTTGCCTTGCTTTTCCGTTTCAGACCTATACCTAGTGCGGAGCCCCCGCCCTTCACCACTGCAAACACTGATTCCACTCCTGTAAGAGAAACAGCCAAACAATTCCATTCTCCACGGAGAATGACCCCAGTAAAGGTAGTAGAACAGCTGGTGTTTCTTCCTAAAATGGTGTTTTCCGATCGATAGTTCTGTTGTCCTGCTATTCTTAAAACTAATGAGTGCAATTCATAATCAATGCGTAATTGAACAGCACCTTTGATTCGATTATTTCTCCAAGAGCGCCATGCCTGGGCCGTATGACATCATCAAACCTCGCAAAACTGCAGTGATCTCTCCTTTAGACAATAGAATATCAAAGCGTGATTGCTTTTTGCAAATTTGGATTCATTCCAAATCCATTGTTGCCCAAAGGCAGGAAAGGTAATCACTCATTAGTTGACTATTCTTCATCATGGCTATTTGAATTTACCCCAAGTTATTTCCAGAAATAAATGGTTTAATAACTTTTGTGTCTTTAAACACCTAGCCTTTGGGTTACTGCTTTTTTAAAGTTTGATATGTTTCCACCTCGTTATTTAACTCTTAAAACGTCTGTCTCCACGAGGTCATTTTAAACAACTTTGCTGATTGCTTGGCTTTGCGCCTCTTGAATTGTTCGATTTTTCTTGTTAAGATGGAGACTGTAGTTGTAAAACAGGCCGTATTTTAAGTGAAGAGCCTCTGAGAGTGGTTTTTGAATATCTATTTGATCTTTTGTCTCAGTGATCAGAGTAAAGATGGACAATAACATTTCATCTTGAGTTGTTAAAATATTAGCATTTAGCATAACTGATGATTACTGCAATTAAGTCATTCCTCCCTTGGAAGTAAATGGGCAACCAGGATGAGAAGCAATGAACTTCTGAAAAGTTCAAGTTCTCTTCTGTTTTAAGACAATTTCCCTACTAGAGGTCAAACTCTAGCACTCACAGAGACACAGAAGTCATAGTCCTACATTGCAAGTGTGACAGAGTTAGACAATTATCTGGTCAGTTTTGGTACTGAGATGGTTCAGATTCTAACCTTCCCACCACTTCCTTAATCATCTCAGTAATTCTGGCAAGAGGAGGTTTGGGGGTGGAGAGGGATAATTCTAAAAGAATTAAATAATTACAGCTGTCAGGAAATCTGTCCTGGATTTTACATATTTCTGCATTTAATTCAAAACCTCTTGGTTTTTTTATTGCATCTAAGATAAGTTCCATTAATTCATACCTCAAAGCATCCTTTATATACCTTTGCCATATAAATATGTAGAAACCTTGGACTGTTTTTCTTTAATCTGGACATTTGGGAGAGCAAAAGGAAACGAGAAAAAGAAAAAAAAAAAAGACATATTGAGTTTAGAACTGTGGCTATTTCTTATTGGTCCTAAACTTTTACTTTAATATTGCAGCAACACCACTGTTCATTTCCTGTTAAACTTCAAGCCTACCTTTTGATTTTCAAATATCCCTTAGGCTAATGTTTTCACTGAAGAAAGAAATGAACAGGCAGAAACAATTAAGCGAGCAGATACAGTGAAAACGAACACCGCATTGCACTTTCACAGAAATGGAAGCGTATGAAGGAATTCCGCTTGGAATTTGATCCTACGGCAGCAAAGCTTTTGCTTCTTGTCATTTTTCTTCTGCCCACCCCCAGTGTACACCCTTGCCCCTTTATGGGGGGAAAAAAAAGACCCAGGCACACAAAGGAACTCCTAAATACTCACAGGCATGGGAAATATTTTCTCTGCTTGTTACTAGTACAGGATAATCTCCAAGAAAGAAAATCCATCTAGATATTCGAAACTGCAAATGTCTCCCAAAGCCTGTTAAATGTTCACATATGTCTTTATAAAATTTGTAATACGGGCTGTTTATACAGTCCTGATTAAGAGCACGAACGTCATTAAAAAGGATCAAGTCCATTTAAGAGTGGAAAGTTATAAAATCAGATAGAACTGTTACCAACAAAGGAAAGTGTGGATTTTTTAAAAAACTTAATTACCTATGGCTCTTCATATAAAAAGACGCATCAGGTGCCAAAAGTGAGCTGTTAAAGAGGCTTCTACGTTCTATCCGGAATTAACAAGGAAGTCATTAACTCTACCCCCAAAAACAAAGCTGCCATCACATGCTTATAACATTTTTTGTCCCTCCCTGAAAGCAATATCTTCTTTTTTTTAGAACCACACTCAGAGAGTTTTACATGGCAAGAGCTTGGCATTTTTAGTTTTGGATTTACGTTGCTAAAAACAGGATGCCATAACACACAAGAGACTGGGTACAACTTAGCCAGGTGAAAGTGCTGAGAAAGAGGCGTCACTGCATTCATTCTGGAAGAGTCTATGCTGCTATTAGATGGAAGGCCTGTATGACACATTCAAGATTGACGCTGTCTGAATTCAAACTTTATTTCTAAAGACAGTATGCAATGTGTGGCAGATTGCCTTTTGAGACCTTCAGAACACAGAAAACATAACGTTTAAACTTGTGGATGCCCTCTGCAAGAAAAAAAAAAAAAACCCCAGTAGTGAGTCAGGACAATGGAAGACATCTGTAAGATTAAACTGAGTGGAAGGCATGGTTTTTGTATTTTATGGAATCCATCCCTTAGTATTTTCCCAATAAAACACCTCTCATAAACCAGGGTCTTTGTATTTCTGTTGTTGTTGTTATGGGAATTTTTTTTTTAATGCCAGTATAATAGTTTGACTCCACAATAGTGACGATTTGGAGACAGCTGCTAGTAAACATAAAACCAGCCATATAATGGCATTACAATGGATTTTTATTTGAGATTCCAGGATGAGGTAGATTTGTTACCCTAGCACATGGCTGGTTACATGGGAAATTGACTTCCCATAATAAGGAACACTGTCTTGAAGAAGGCAGCAATTTATACTGGCTAAAACACCAAATACCAACACACTCCCTCTTCTTGTTATTTATTTAAACCATCCCCCAAACAAAACAAAATCACACCTATGTGGTGTCTAGACATGCAAACTCTCAAGTAAATCATTCTTCCAGGTGTCATAATATCCGTCTTGAAGCAATTTAAAAAGCACCAGTGAATTTTCGGCTGTCCCTGGAAGACTGAAGTGGAGTAGGACACTTTCTCAGTCTTATCTGTAGCTATCTGTCACTGGTATCACTGAAGTAAGCATATTGAGATCACTCAATCATCCTGCTTGTCTTTGCAAAACACAAAAAAGATAAATCTGAAATATCCGTGGATGTATTTACATATTTGCCAGCACAGTATCATTTTTCAGATCATAGTGCTATATTTGTTAAATGTCAAAATGACTTTACAGAAAGAAAAAAATAGACAGTGATGGCAGTAGGGAAAGTGAAATTAAAAATATGAAAAAAAAATCCTTTGAACTGGATGTCACTGAACCTAAAAACTAGTCACCACTATAATTTGGGATTCTCTCTTGCTAGAAGTCTGTAGTGGTTCCCCTCTAAAAAGTCCTCTTCTAACTTGTTTCTATGATTTTATTGGGAGGTAGAGTCTGTGAGGCTATCATTAAGCTAATGACTTGAACGGGAGATCATCCTGGGAAGGACGGACCCTAAGTCTAACCTAAAAGATTCCTTTGCAAGAGAAAAGAAAAAGAGAGACACATGACACACAGAAAGGGAGGCCAGTGAAGACTGAAGAGATCGGAGGGATGAGCCCACAAGCCAAGGAATGCCATGGATGGCCACCGGCCACCAGAAGCTGAGAGAGACACACAGAATGGATTCTCTGTGAGAGCCTGTAAGATGAACTGACACGGTCAATGCTTTGATTTCAGACAGCTGGCCCCCAACCTGGGAGAGAATGCATTTCTGTTGTTTTAAGCCATTCAGTTTGTAGAAATTTGTTACCATAGCCTGAGAAAACCCATACAAAGTCATTCAACAGTCAAAGCAAAAGATGGGACACATTAGTATACATAGTACACAAGGGAAGATAGAATGACTAAGAGGTTAGAAGGTCAACCATGCAACTGTCCTCATGTGCAACCATAACTCAGAGTCCAAATTCTGTCCAAATATACCTTCCGAGCTTCTCTGTCTCTCGTTGAAAACTGTTTTTTTCACATGGTAGGAAACGTTACCGCTGACATCTTCGAAGTCTTCTATTTTATGACTTCAAGTCATCTCAGACCAACTAACTCCTTTTTACACTTCCAAATCTTGTGGAAGGATTTCCCCTTTCCTAATTTGGGTCGTGCCTGTCCCTGAGCTGATCAACAGAGGCCAAGTTGTCAAGATCTTACAAAATACAGCAGCTCCTAAGGAAACTGTAGGAATGGATGGGGGTTTGCATCTCACAGGATCATTTCAGTCTGTGATCTGACAGCCATTTTTCTTAAGGACAGCCAGGTGGCATTTACAGAGACATTCTGTGGACAAGACACGTAAGTGGGTCTGCCATTTACCAGAGGTGTAATGTTAGCAAGTCACTTGACCTTTCTGGAGTTTTCTTATTTTCTTGTGAAAAATGAGAATGGATTCATTGTTTGATAAGCATCCTACATCCAGAAGAATCTCAATAACGTTTGTTAAGGATTATTGGGGAGATATAGAATTTGAATAGACCTTAAAAACAGGTGAGGTCAATCACATCATTTTTGCAGATGGGATTTTAGAATTATAGTTGATGAGAAAACCAGGGCGAGAATTTAGGTTACTTAACTAGCAGATGAGTGCTCCTTTGTTATTTTATAGTATCTGTCCCCATCCCTGTGGGTATAAAATAAGGTCTCATCTGAAAAGGGTTATTTACGGAAAAAGCACTTCTCTCGGAACAGACAATGAGATGAGGCTTTAGATTATATAGTAATATGGGGTAAAGATGTCAAAAAGGAAGGACCATAAGAACTGGGCTAGGAGTTAAGATGTGAGGGACACAGATGACAGCCTGTGAAATTTTGCCTGCTCTCGACCTACAGAATGTAATTATTTTGAGACAGCATTTCTGACAAATAAGCCATGGGCGGATCAAAATCCTCTAATTTTTAAGCCATATTGTTTCTATCCCACTATCCTGAGTTTTCCTTTTGCCGTCCCTTCTTACATAACGAAAGCACTTTGAAAGAGTTTTACAAAGAGCAAATCAAGAAAAAGATTTTGGCTTCTTTGAGCCAGGGTTTGACCAAACACAAACAGCTACCAATGTGTCTGGTGGCTGCCGTTTAGCTCTTTTTTTAAGCTTATAACAACTGGATGCTGGATGCCTATGTCTTAAAGATTTATAAGATCAGCTTTGCTTTCAAATAACCTCCCTTCTCCCACCTTGCTATAACTTAGAAGCTGCAACCCTTCTGATGCCCACTTGCACACAAGCAAACTTCAGGCCTTTTTCAAGGTAAAGTGCTATATTTATTGTAGCATTTATGAACTTCTTAATCGCTTAACATGTGTAAAACTGCACTACTGTTTTTATTGGGCTCCTACCTATTTTTATGTGTCACTGATGAAGTGTTTGAGTGCTTTGCCCAGTCCCATTTTTTGCATAAACCTTGCAATGCGATTTTTATTGCATACTCTTACATGGCAATGGTGATTTTTAGGAATGCATATTTCCTATTAGAGCTGAACTGACTATATCTTGTTAGGGTATGGGTTGTGCAGCAAGTTAATTCCATTGTCAAAACTAACCAAACCGGACTTCTAAAATCTGTATATTTTGTGATAGGTGAATGAAAACCTCAGTAATAACATGCAAAATCACTGTTAACTTTGTTTTTTTCCCTAAAGTTTACATCTTATCTTCATGTTAGGCCTGCAATTTCTTTTTTGTTTATTTGTTTCTTTTCTTTTTTTTTTTTTTTTTTTGAGACAGAATCTCAAGCTGGTACCCTGGGTAGAGTGCTATGGTATCACAGCTCACAGCAACCTCAAACTCTTGGGCTTAATTGATTCTCTTGCCTCAGCTTCCCAAGTAGCTGGGACTATAGGCACCCGCCACAAAGCCCGGCTATTTTTTTTTTTGCAGTTGTCGCGTTGTTTTTAGCTGGCCCTGGCCGGGTTTGAACCCGCCAGCCTTGGTGTATGTGGCCAGCACCCTAACCACTGAGCTACGGGCACCACCAGGCCTATGATTTCTTATTTGTTTCATCTTATGTCTCAGTGAGTAGCAAACTACTCACAGTTCCCTGGATGTGTCCTGTTCTCTTATGGCTCTCCGAATTCAACATTACTTATGTTTATAATATAATATTCTCAACCCCCATCTTTGCTACTCATCAGGTTAATTTCTACGCATCATTTAGACTGTAGTCAAAATGTCACTTCTTCCAGGAAGACTTGCTGGCTATTTCCTCCTTGATTTGATGAAACGCCCTTTGTCTGTGCACGCACAGCATTTTGTGCTTAGCTTTCTTGCAGTTTTCACACGTTTTGAAGGAGCTAATCACTCACTTGCCATTGCTTTGAGAGCAGCATAACTTCCAAGTTAAGAGCTGTGCTCTTCAGCCTTGAATCTCCACTCCTGGCTCAGTGCGTGACGTGTATTAGATGTATTATGTAATATTATCTGAAAAAATGAATGAATATACTATTTCTTAAACTAGTTTATTAGTTTCCTATTGCTAATTAACAAACTAACACAAACTCAGCAGCTTGGAACAACACAAATGTGCTATCTTCCAGTTCTAGAGGTCAGAAGTCTGCAATGGGTCTCAATGGACTAAAATCAAGCTGTTGGCACGGCTCTGGGTGGAAGACCCTAGTGGGAAACCTATTTCCTTGCTTTTTTTCAGCTTCTAGAGGCTGCACCTTGTTCAAAATTAATAGTATGCATCTATTTTCTACTCTCAATTCTTGTGGAGGAAAGGTTACCTGAAAGGAGACAGAAAGATGTACAACTTGCTAAGAAGGATGTGGCTTGTAACACACGGGATGGGTGAACTGTGTGTCTAGTCCATGTCTGATGTGTGTTTGTAGTTCCCTTTAACTTTTGGTTAATCACCAATGCCACACTCTCTTAATTTCAACGATATTTTGGGATATTGTGACTCGTATATTTACAGTTTCATTTTTTGATTTTTGATTGCTAATATGTAGAATGTAATTGACTTTTGTCTGTAGACTTTGTATTCTGTGATAATACTAAATTCACTTTTTAGGGTCTTTTGATAGATTTCTTAGCATTTTCTACACATACCATCTACACTCCAAGACAATTTTGTATCCTTTTCTCACTCCTTATGCATTTTATTTCTTTATCTTGTCTTACTGCACTGTGTAGGTCACCACCAGTACAAGGATGACTAAGAGTGATAAGAGGGGACATTCTTGATTTGTTTTCTATCTAAGGGGAAAGTATTCATTATATTACAATTAAATGTTATGTTGTCTATATTTTTTTTATAAAAGAAATGCCCTTTATCAGGTTGAGGAAGTTTCTTTCCATTTCTAATTTTTTGATCGTTATCATTGTTATTATTAGTACTATTATTGTAACTGGATTTTGAATTTAATCAATCATTTTTTCTTCAACTAATAAGATAATTAAATGATTTTTATTTTACCTTATCTGGTCAATATGTTGAATTAGATGGATTTTATTTTGTACATTAAAAGAACTTTATATTTCTGGTGTACCTGTACTGGGTTAATTTGATCTATTAATAGAGATAAAGCTATTCTTATTTTTTATTTCTTCTTGTGTTAGCTTTAATAATTTGTCACTTTCAAGGAATTAGTTCTTTTTATGTAAATTATCAAAATTTTACTCATGAAGTTACTCATAAAGTTGTTGATGATAATAACTTACTAAGTTTTAAGTTTAAATATCTCTCATTTGTAATATTAATAACTTATATTTACTATCTTTTCTTGATTAGGGTAGCTAGAAGGTCATCAATTTTATTAATCTTTTTAAAGAACTATTTTGTGTTTTTATTATGTTTTCTATTTAACGTATTTCTATTCTTATTATTTCCATCCTTATTCCCCACTTTGGGATGATTATTTCTGAATTTTCTAGTTCCTTAAGGTAGATACTTAGATTATTACTTTTAAACCATTCTTATTTTCTAGTGCAAATATCTAAAACTTTAAGTTTCTTTTAAAATACTGCCTTAACATCATGTTACAAATTTTGATAAGTACATGTTTTTATTTCCATTTAGTTAAAAACATCTTTTAATTTCCTTTTAATTTTGTCTTTGACCTGTGATTCCAAATACTAAAGGATTTTTCAAATGTCTTTTTGTTATTGATTTCTGATTTAATCCTATTGCCATCAGACAATATATTCTAAATTGTTTAAATTTTAAAATGTATTCAGATTTGCCTCATGACCTAGCATATGGTTTACCTTGATGAATGTTTCATGGTCACTTGATAAGAATGGATTTTCTCGTTGTTGGAGGGGGTGTTTTATAAATATAATTAGGTTGTGTTGGTTATTAGCATGATTCAAATCTTCTAGCTGCTGATTGATTTTATGTCTAATCTATCAACCCAGATAGGAGTGTTGAAAGCTCCAACTCTAACTGTGACTGTGTCCATTTCTCCCCCTTGTTCCATCTATTTATCCTTCATGAATTGTAATGATCTGTGACTAGTTGTATATCCTTTTGTGTAGCTTCTTTCTGGTTTAACATTTTTATCATTATGAAGCCTCCCTTTTTATTTCTGGCACAATTACTTTCCCTAAAGGCTACTTTTGCTAAAGCTAACATAGCTGCTCTATCATTCTTATGATTAGTATTCTTATAGTATAGTAGCATCTCCATAGTTGACCATCTCCCTGCGCTGACTACCTCCTTAAATTGACCTAATTTTCATAGTCCAGACATGCACCACATGTACATGTCAGTACCGTAGGCCTAGTTCCTACCAGATTATTACAGTCCCTTGCATGGTCAACTTACAGAAGTTCTACTGTATATCTTTTCTTCTCCTCATTTTTATTTTTAAGCTAAATGTGTGTTTACATTATATGTAGTATGTGAGCCTCTTATAAACAGCACATATTGGGTGATACTTTTCTTTTTATTTTTTTGAGATATGACCTCACTCTGTCACCCAGGATGGAGTACAGTGGTGTCATCATAGTTCTCTGCAACCTTAAACTCCTAGGCTCAAGTAATCCCTCTGCCTCAGCCTCCCAAGTAGCTGGATCTACAGGCAGCTTATATTTTTCTATTTTTATAGGGACAGGGTCTTCCTATTCTGCTCTGGTTGGTCTCTAACTCATAGGCTCAAGCAATTCTCCCACCTCAGCTTCCCAAACTGTTCTTATTATAGGTGTGAGTCACCCTGGGTGATGTTTTTAAATATGGTTTGAGAATATCATCTTTTAATGGAATATTTAGTCCGTTTACATGCAGTGTGTTTATTAAAATCATTGGCTTTAAAACTTTCATATTGCCATTTGTTTTTTTCCCATAAGTATTTTGTTCATTTATGCTCTTTTCTGACTAGTTTTAGATTGAGAAGTTTTCACTGTTCTATTTCATATATTCTATTTATTATATATACCCTACTTTATTTATTTATTAGTGGTTGCTATAGAACTTTGCATGTGGATGTTTGACTTATCATAATCTACCAAAAATTAAGATTAGCCTATTGCACTTAATATAAAAGGAACTTAAAAATTTCCCCTCATGTTTTTTTTTCTATTGTTGTTTAACTGCTACATGTTACAAAAACCAGAATTCATAGGTATTATTTTTTCTTTAAATAATTAATTATCTTTGAAAGGAGTTAAAAAAACAAAAATATATTCTAGATGTATCCACATAGCTGGTATTCCAAGTGCTTTTAGTACCTTTATGTATATGCAAGTTTCCATTTGAAATCATTTTCCCTCAACCCAAAAAGCATTTATGGACAAGGAAAAAAAAAGCTGAATTTAGTCTTCATGTTTGAGAAGTATTTTATGCTGGCTGTGGACTCTATGTTGAAGGATAGTCTTTCTAGTACTTAAAAATTTTCATTCTGTTGTCTTTATGCTTGCATTGTTTTTGATGAGAAGTCAGTAGTTTTTCTTAGTATTGTTTCCCTGTAGGTAATGTGTCTATTTTTCCCTGGTTTCTTTTAAGATTTTTCTTAATATTGCTGATTTTTAGCTACTGCGTGATGATGAGTAATGGTGTGGTTTTCTATGCATTTATCCTCCTTGGGGTTTATTAAGCTTTTTAGATCTCTAAATTTATAGTTTTTATCAAATTTAGAAAATCTTCAACCATTATTGATTCAAAATTTTTTCTGTTCCCTTCCTCCCTCCTCACTTTAATACTCCAATTACATGCATGTAATCGGATATCATCACAAGTCCTTAGGGATAAGTTAATTTTTTCAGCCCATTTTTGTATTTCATTTTGGATAATTTCTATTTTCTGTATTCAAATTCTCTGATATTTTCTTTTGCTGTTAAGCTCATCCAGGGAAATTTTCATTTCATATATACATATTTTGGGGGGAGGGAGTTCTAGAAATTCTTCTTGACTGTTTTCTGCTTATTTATAAAATTTCCATTTTCTATTGTGTTTCTCTACTCATAAGAATACTCATATATTTTGCTTTAAATCCTGAACATATTTTAAAGGGTTGTTTTAAAGTTATTGCCTACTAATTTCACTATCTCTGTCATTTCTGGGTCTGCTTCTTGACTGAGTTTTCTTCTGGTGATGGTCTTTGTATATCAAAATTTCTGATTTGATTCTGAACATCATTGATACTATGTTAAGTGTCTGGCTTTTATTGTCTTAATAAAACCTTATTGTCTTAATAGAACCTTGAGGTTTTTTCCAGAAGGCAGTTAAATCAAGGCATATTCCTATGAGATTCTGTTTTTGAATTTTGTTAGGGTAGGTCGAGAATAGTATTTATTCTAGAAGTAAATTCACTCTCATCCTAAGGCATGGCATTTCTGGGTTCTCTACAAAGCACCACTGGTGTTTAAAGAGGTCTCTACCCTCTGGTTGGTGAGAACTTGAATGTCTCTCAGCTTTCTACAAGGCGTGTTCTACTCACAGCTCCTCTCTAGTTTTTCTTTTTCTTCAGTGGCTGGTCTGCACTGGATTTCATGTATTCTTGTCCTGCATATGTAAGGCTATGTTTTTAGTCAAACACTCAAGGGCCTCCAAGATAGATTTCCAGAGGTCTTTCTCTGCACAGCTTCTTTATAAATTCTAGCCAATACAGAAGCCCATCCCATTAAACAACAACACTTGGGCAATGAGAACTTTCTTTTTTTAAAAAGTAAAATTGCATTAGTAGTGGTCATTACTGCATATTATACCTGTTAACCTTACCATCAATTTTAGCTGCAAATAAATACCATGATGTGTATTTTTAGTTTTCTTTTCTTTTTTTTTAAAAAAAGGTTTTTTAAGTCATGATTCCTTGGCCTAAGTAATAAGTGAAGGGATGTACTACTTAGCAATCTTTTTAATTTTATTTTTCTTTTTTATTTATTTACTTTAAGACAGAGTCTCACTATGTCACCCTTGATAGAGTGCTCTGGCATCACAGCTCACAGCAACCTTGACTCTTGGGATTAAGCGATTCTCTTGCCTCAGCTTCCCAAGTAGCTGGGACTACAGGCACCCACCACAACACCTGACTATTTTTTTGTTGTAGTTGTCATTGTTGTTTAGCAGGCTCTGGCCAGGTTCAAACCTGCCAGCCCTGGTGTATATGGCTGGCAACCTAACCACTTTATTTTTTTTTCTTAATACTACATGGAATCTATCTCAACTTTTATATAGCATCTAAGAATCCTTCTTAAAGGGCAAGTTAATTTTCCAGTGTAGTTAATAGTGTATCAAATCACATACAATTGAAGATCCTTCTATGGGACAAACTATAGGACAGTGTAGATTTCTAATCAGATGCATCTGCTAATTAGTTCATGTTTGTAAGGCATTTTCAAAATTAAAGATAAAATGATAATTCATTTTCATCAACACTGAATCTCTTGCTTCATGGAGACTGGAGGTATAATATATTGAATCATAGTCATAGATTTCATTGCACTTGAAGCTTATACAAAAAGGATATGTCTGTGATTCTCATCTAAAAATACATAAACCCCAAGCTGTACTCTGGAGATTTACTGACTTTTTCAATAGCAAACGTGCTCCTTTACCTGAAGAAATTAGTGAGAAGGTAGACCTAATCAGTTTGCTTGTATGTCTCTCCTTTCTTTTTCTTAATTTTACCACCATTTTATTTATACCTTATTTAGTTTAGATAAAGATGAGGGTATATAAAATTAGGGTCTTTGTTTGCATTTGTAAGGTAATATATCTGTCCTTTTTTTTTTTTTTTGCAGTTTTTTGCTGGGGGCTGGGTTTGAACCTGCCATCTCCAGCATATGGGGCTGGTGCCCTACTCCTTTGAGTCACAGGTGCTGCCCAATATATCTGTCCTTTTAAGAGATGTCATATTACCTAAAAATACATATGTGTCTTTGGTATTTAACACTTTCTTAAAATAAGAAATTGGATTCAGACCTTTAAAACATAACAACTGTAGGTGTATTAAATATGAAACTATAGATGTAATATGTATACCACATTTTTCCTTTCTCTTCAAATCAGTCACTGGTATCTGAGGGTATGTTATATAATTATCAGTGGATGCATATACTCACACAAATATAAATCTATGCATTTTTAATTAAAAATAATATTTGTCTGCCCATAAAGATTAAAATATCCAGGCTATGGAAATGGAACTGATTAAAAAGTAAAAGTTTTTTACTTTCTATGTGAATTCATTTATGTGATTTCATTTGACTGACATTTTTCATGGAATTGACCAGTTGTTTTGACATCAGATAGACATTTTGAAGGAATGTGTTTGCTTGTGATTATTCAATAATTAACGTTGTATACAACATATGTTAATTTTATAGTTTAAAAAAATCCTAGATTCTTAAAAGACAACCTGTTATTTATCCAGCTCCAGCATGAGGACGTTATCTGAAACCAGCTCAGGCAGAATGATACCATCACAGGCCTTTGGTCTTAAAAGGACAGATAACAGCAGCATCATTTTAGTTCAGTATAAGGATGAGAGTTTCTCAGAGACCTAGAGGGCTCTACAGAGATTTCTTCTAGTAGGGAAAGTCTACTTGAAAATTAAAAAATAAAAGTAATAGAAGGGACAATTTCCTGAATGAATGTTTTCTTCAGCATAGTAGAGAAAAATAAAGCCAGTTTCTATGAATCTGAAGGAAGGAGAAGGATCAAAAGCATGTTAATGTGGAATTATTAATTAGGTTTTGTTTAAAAGCCATCTGAGCACAGTATTGTAGAGCTTCACACTAACATCAACCACAAACATGCTATAAAGCTACTTTGTATGTGATTAATTCATATTTCCTTTTCTTTGTTCTGTTTTATTACTTTCAAAAAAATCAACATCTATTGGTAAAATGCTGTAGTTTCAAAATAAATATTACATTTTGTACATGGTACACGAACTTATTTTGTATCTTTGGTTCACTTGGAAACTATAAACAAGAAAAAGTGAGCTTTGAAAGGGCCCTTTCACTTTAATCATCAGCCCGTGATGATTGTAGTCTAAACATACTCACCATTTTTTTTAATTTAGCCATTAACATACTAATAGTATCTTTAAACAATAGGGTTTTTGAAAAAAATTTTATCTTTTTATTTATAGGAGCTTTCCAATAGTGTTAAAAAATGTGGTGATTGTCACCAGTATGTGGTAGATTGTCACATAAGACGTGGGGTGACCACTTGTCTGGATTTGTCTAGAACTGAGAAGTTTCAGATTTGAGGTACTAAAACCAGGAGTGTCCCAGGAAAATCAGGTCCTAGCCACCCCAAATGAGAAACTCACTCAGTGGCTACAAGTACAACTAATATTTATTGAAAACTTAAATGTCAGGGATAGTGCTGAACACTTAACATCTGCTCTTTTATTTAATTCTCTTAACACTTCTTAGAGGCAGGTATTAAATGTCACCTCATTTTGTAGATGGGGAAACTGAGGCTTCATCAGTTGATATAAAATACAGGTTTAACTATCGCTTTGAATATACCAGAACATACACTCTTCTAAACCATTTTTTCTCCTGTGTCTCAGCCTCTTGTATAGACACAAAACAATACATAGGCAGTATTGTTTTATGGACAAGTGAATAGAAATGTAGGCTTTAAAGATAATTGTTTTGACTTACCGGGGAAATCATTTAGTGGAACAGTGTACCTTATTTAACTCCAGTGACATCAGCTCTGGTTTTTTTTTTTTTTTTTTTGTAGAGACAGAGTCTCACTTTATCGCCCTTGGTAGAGTGCCGTGGGGTCACACAGCTCACAGCAACCTCCAACTTGGGCTTAGGCAATTCTCTTGCCTCAGCCTCCTGAGTAGCTGGGACTACAGGGGCCTGCCACAACGCCAGGCTATTTTTTTGTTGCAGTTTGGCCGGGGCTGGGTTTGAACCCACCACCCTCGGTATATGGGGCTAGTGCCCTTCCCACTGAGCCACAAGTGCTGCCTGTGAAAGCTCTCTTTTTATAGTATTACGATAAACAGGTGAAGTCAACTTGTTGCTCTTAAGACCTTGGGGCCAATTTTCCCTTTGAATTCAAGAGAACCATAAGCCATGCATTTCACTGGGGTTGACTGTGCTTCACTTTTTTTGAGGGCTTTAGTAAGTGGACTTAATTTAGGTGAGGCATGAAGGAAAGAGGCAGATTCCATGTGAGAAAGGAGTAAGAATCTGGAGAGGAGAATGGCAAGAGGTAGCTGACACAACTGCAGGGGCTGGAGCAAGGGGGATGGGAGCAGCAGGTGCACCTCCCAGGGCCCTGCAATCTGAAAGCTGTGGTCTGGCTCCTCCTCCCTCCCTTCTGCCCATAAGTCTTAGCAGAGTGTGAGGCTTGAGTACAACATCTATGGGTATTATGGCTAGTGTCATGAGGTTACATGCTAACCCCAGTTAAATACTTAATTGGGGGCAAAGTTGACAAGGAAAGAAATTTCGATACCCATTGCAGGGAACAGGGTTGAGAGGGAGCCCATACCATAGCCTCGTAGATGGGGAGCTGCTCTCTACCATGGCTGTCAGATAAGTACAGGAATAAAGAAACGTACTCAGTAAAACACCTGAATGGATTATCAGTCTCCTCTCTTCCTTCAAGCCAATCTGAAGCCCACTCACATTCAGATTGCCAATGTTTCCCAGATGAACTACACAAAAGAAGGAACGAAGGGATAAACAGAAAGGGGCATAGACACTGGAGTATTGTTTAGCTTTTAAAAGGAAGGACGTTGTGACACATGCTATCACACGGCCGAAAACGGAGGACACACTGAGTGAAGTAAGCCAGCTACAAAAAGACAAATGTCGTATGATTCCGCTTATAAAAGGTGCATGTGACAGTGGTCAAATTCATAGGGATAGAAAGAAGAAGGGTGGTTTCCAAGGGCTGGAGAGTGGGGGAATGGAGAGTTATTGTTTCCTGGGGACTGAGTTTCAGTTCTGGAAGATGTAAAGAGCTCTGAAGGTCGATGGTGGTGATGGTAGCTCAGCAAAGGAGGTGTGCTTCGTGCTGTGAACCATACCCTTAGAAATAGTTAAGACGGGCCATTTTATGTTATGTGTGTTTTACAATGTTTTTAAAAGACCTAAAGAACCCTTAGGTGGTGGGTTGTGGTCAGTGGGCACAGTTTTCAGCACTATCTGAAAAATCAGCACAGCCTGATTTTTGTCTTTGTTTCGAGAACAGCTCTAACGAAACCATTAAACAAACCCCTGACTTGGCTGTTCTTCGGGCTCCTCATTTGTAAAATGGGGGGAATCCTTCTTATTATGCAAGGGCTTCTTTGAACTATAATTGGACTTTCTCTTGAAGGTCAAATGAAAAAGACTCATCTTTTTGCTTATCGGCTGTCCCAGTCTCAAAAAAAAAAAAAAAAAAAAAGGGAAGGAAAATTTAATTACAAAGCCAGAACATGGTACAAGAAGTGCTACAACATTTCAGATTTTCCCTGCGGTACTTAGGGACCACAGCAGGTGACTGCAGGGGGGCTAGATGTTGGTGGAAAACGACGCACCTGCCTACTGATGATGAGACGTCTTAGTAATGATGCTGAAACCTTTTTGGTCCCTATGAAAGGCATAGGGAAGCTCTTATTCCCCCAGAATCCTAGAGGGTTCCCCCAGAACTACTAACTTCATCACTTCTCAGATCTTTTTTTTTTGAACCTGCCACCTCCGGTATATGGGGCTGGCGCCCTACTCCCTTGAGCCACAGGTGCCGCCCTACTTCTCAGATCTTTTTACTAAATCTCATGTATGATAAAGTTTTTGCATCCTCCTTCCAAATTGCCTCCTGATTTGAGAACCGAGACAACTAGTGGAGGCACCAAGGTTAAGAATTCTGAAGCCAGGAATATCTAGTTGTGAAGCCCTGCTCTACCATTCACTAGCTATGAGTCTGCGGCCATGTTAACAAATCTCGAAACTTTAATGTTCTCATCTGTACAATGGAGATAATAATTATCTCCTGGAGAGGTTGTGAGGATGGTATCGCAAATGCCTTAGAAAGTGTTTGAAACCTTTTTGTTGACATTTATTAATGCTGGTTATCTTCAGAATACAGAAAGGTGGGCAGAGAAGAATTTTAGTAATGGCATCAGATTTCGCATGAAAATCTTCCTCTTGTTGGTGGGAATGTAAATTAGTACAGCCGTCATGGAAAACAGTATGGAACTTCCTCAAAAAATTAAAAATAGAGCTACCATATGATCAAGAAATTCAGCTTCTGGGTATAGAGCCAAGGGAAACGGAATGAGTAAGACAAGAGATATTTACACTCCCGTGTTCTATTCACAATAGCCAAAATATGAGAGCAATCTAAGGATCTATCAGGGGATGAAAGAACAGAGAAAATGTGGTATATATACACAACAAAATAGTATTCAGCCTTAACAAAGAAGGGAATCCTGTAATTTGTGGTGACATGGATGAACCTGGAGGTGCTAAACCATTTATGTTAAATGAATAAGCCGGGCACAGGAAGACAAAAGCACGTGATCTCACGTATACACAGAATCTAAGGAAGTCTAACTCGTAGAAGCAGAAAATCCAGGGCTGAGGTGGAGGTGTAATAAAACTGTCCTTTGAGGGGCGGCGCCTGTGGCTCAAAGGAGTAGGGCGCTGGCCCCATATGCCAGAGGTAGTGGGTTCAAACCCAGCCCCGGCCAAAAACTGCAAAAAAAACCCAAAAAACAAAAAACAAAAAAACCCTCCGTCCTTTGGCTCAGTGCCTGTAGCTCAGTGGCTAAGGCACCAGCCATGTACACTGGAGCTGGTGGATACAACTACAACCAAAAAATACCTGGGCATTGTGGCGGGCGCTTGTAGTCACAGCTACTTGGGAGGCTGAGGCAAGAGAGTTGCTTAAGCCCAAGAGTTGGAGGTTGCTGTGAGCTATGACATCACGGTCCTCTATCAAGGGCAACATAGTGAGACTCTGTCTCATAAAAAAGAAAAAGAAATTTATTTCAA
>CAUYTI010021935.1:0-31256 GCA_963575145.1 Galago senegalensis
CCCAGCTACTTGGGAGGCGGAGGCAGGAGACTCGCTTGAGCCCAGGAGTTGGAGGTTGCTGTGAGCTGTAATGCCACGGCACTCTACCCAGGGGGACAGCTTGAGGCTCTGTCTCAAAAAAAAAAAAAAAAAAAAGAAATAGTAAATCACTGTTCCTGTTGGTGTTGACTATTTCTAGAGCCAATGGAGATACTAGCATAAGAAACAGAACATTATAATTATTAAACAGCATTAAGTTTACTGGCTAAAATTGAAAGATATATTTGGAGTTGCATTTCATATAAAAAAAAAAAAGAAACATAGTAAACTTACAAAGTAATTATGCCTAAATCTATGGGAAATAATTTCAGAGTCATTCCCTATCACATTTTTATGACACTAAAATAAATCTATCAAATCATAATTACCCTTATGAAAGGTTTCAAGGTTGATGAAACAGAGAATCACAAATGAGAAAACGAAGGTAGAATTTAAATATCCCAGAGCCACTCAATTAGTCTTTGCTATTGTTGGTAGAGTACTGACCGGAATGCAAGATAATTTCAATTAAAATCCTGATTTTACAGAGGAAAACCTGAAAAACAGAATTGTCAGTGACATATGTCTCTTTCTGACCATACTTAATTAAGGTCAGATTGGTTTTTCAACCTGAAATGTTGTATGAAAATTCTCATTAAGATATTGGTTTATGTTGAAGAAGAACAAGACTGGATGCACATAGTTCTATCTAGAAATTTGTCTCAAATCTTATTTATCTCTCAAAGTAATTTTCAAAGAGAGCTGAGGGGGATGATAATGTGAACTTTAACTGATTAACACATTAAGACTAAATAAGTACGTAGTGCAATAGGAGCCCCAGTCTTTCATGTAGTGAGATATGTTTGATCTTGACAGTCTTGTCAGGCTATAATATACATACAAACATTTCAAAAGGAAAAGTTTTTAAAGCACTGGGGCATGATAGTTGAATTATATATGTTGACCCACCTAATAAATCTACCTTATTCTCTCCCAAAATATCAGCAGTCTTTATATATTTATTTATTCACTTATTTATTTATGGCAGTATTATGACATCAGGTGTGTTTGCTTTTTATTTTCATGTTACACTATCTGGAAAGTAAATGCAATACCCATTAGGAAGTCTGGGCCAGATGATTTTTATAATTGTCTTTTTCATCACTGAAATGCTTTTATTACACAGTAACCAAGGTTTGAAACCATTTGGTTTATGCAAAGTGACACATGGTTACAGACTTTTAGAATGTGTTCTCCACTTCAGTTTAATGAATTTACTATCATGCCACTGTGATTATGAGAAATATAAGGGATAAACAACATTTTTAAAGGACTTTCAATTTAGATACTATTATTTAAGACTAATGATGATGGGTCAGACAAGTGAAATTCCTCCTTTTTGTCACTTTCGGCATATAGATATAGACAAACTTGAGTGATAGGGATAAAGACAGATAGACATAGAGATGGAGATGGAGATAGAGATAGAGTTAGAGAGAGATAGAGATAAAAAGAGATAGACACAAACTTGCTGGTCCTATTACTCCTTTAGCCTTGTAACTCGCCTCCAAAAGACTCCATTCCAATACTTGACCCCGCACATATTCCTAGGGAGTGCTGACCATTATTTGGTCTCAGATACTCTGGTAAGACAATAGAACATTGAAAGATATGAAAACAAGAAAAGTAACTTCTCAAACCACAAGTTACCATCATATAAAAAAAAAGGTCAATTAGTATAAAACTCTATCTCGGGGAAAATGGTAAAGCCCAATTTAGCTATCTTCAACAGATTGCTAAATGATGTTTTTCAACAGATTTCTAATTAATCCCTACAAACTTCTCACTAATGAGTTCTTATTCAGTTCAGAAGCTTGAAGTAAAACCTATTTAACCACAGAAATGATTATAGTTGAAAGTGCAAATTGAAATTTTCTGTAACAATGTCGTTGTTACTATTGTAATTGAAATAGTGTTAAGATGTCAGTTAATCAAAATACTAAAATAAGGTTCATTGGTCGTTTTTCTACTCAAGCTCTAGTCAAATAATAATGGATCACATGATACATCAATTCTATCAAGTACTAATTTGATGAAAAGTACAACTTATCTAAGTAGTCATTAGATATTAAGAAACATTTTCTAAAAAAAAAAAAATTAGAATTAGGATTTACAAGTTTTACCTAGTATAGGCACTCCCCAGGTTACAAACAAGATAGGTTCTGTAGGTTTGTTCTTACGTTGAATTTGTATGTATATAGGAACAGGTACATTTAACTGTTAACTGAAACAGCCTCCCTTCATAAGTGGGAGTTGATGTCTGTAACTTGGGGATTTACTGCAATAGCCTCTATCTGTAAGTGGGATCTGTACATAAATTAGATGTTTGTAATATGGGGACTGCCTTTAACTAAAACTCTTTTTATTAATTTAATTTTTTATTGTTGGGGATTTATTGAGGGTACTAGAAACCAGGTTACGCTGATTGCATTTGTTAGGTAAAGACTCTTGTAATTAACTAACCATAGAATGTGGCTAGAAGGATTAGAGTAAAAATAATTATCAACTACCACATTTGTATTGATGTATAAGTCTTTGCAAAACACAAGATTTTCTATTCTTATAGTAAATGATAGCTATACTTACTCAAGTTAGATAGATAATATGATAAATAAGATTTACAAAGAAATATATCTAAGAATGTCATTTATATTAAGGATCACTTCATTTCTGTCAGTGTACAGATATATTTATATTATTTGGCAGCTCTCAATTATGATTGAAATTATATGTAAAATGGTATAAACAATCATTATTTAAAAAGGTCAAAAACTTTATAATACCTGTGTGCTAGACAAGTCATAGTATATATCAGAAGGAAGAATTTTAGCAAATCTTAAGTAAATAGTAAAAGTACACCGAATACTATGATGCTTGAACTAATGTAAGCAAATCCTGCTCCTATTTTAAATAGATTGTACTATTTTATATGCATATTATTATGGAATATAATTTGCTTCTCTTTCAAAGTTAGTCCCAGCCTATTTCAGTAATAATCTCGTAAGTGTGTAGCATTAACTTCAGTAAGGGAAGTCTTTCCAGATGGTCCTGACAAAGCCTGGTCTCCAGGTTTTCTCTCATTCTCCTTTAACAGGGAGACTCCACTAAATGTTGTTACTACTTCCCTACTTTCTCACTGTGATATTCAGAGTTATCTTCCAGCAACATCTGTGAGATTATGCTAAAGTAATTTCTGAACTGAATAATGCCCAGTGCCTTTTAATAAATCCAGTCAAAAATATGAAATTAGGATTACATAATTTTCCACATTTGAGGAAAGGCTGGGATTGACTTTACATATAATAATCCCAAGATCAAAAGCTACACTCTTACATATAATTCATGATTTTTTAAAAACAAAAGAAAGGAATATATACTAAACATGGATTTTGATTTAAATAAATTATGAATTTAGGTTTGGCAATGTAACCAAGAGTTTAATCTGTCATATAAGTGAGGAAATCTAGAATTTTATAAACAGGGCTACAAAGACAAACATTACCAAGGAAACTGTTCATTAAGTAATTATGAATTCGGTTTCACAAATATTATGTAGTATATTACATATATTTAACTATAGCGACATAAATTAATGGAAGCATCCTTAGAAACACAGGGTCAAATTTTCCTAATTCAAGAGTACATGTTTAGTTGAATTTCTGAAATGTTTACACTTCTTTTCTTTTTCAATGTTTTTTAAAATTTTCAACATTACAGGAGTATAAACATTTTACATTGCCACATTCATAAATGTAAATTGCCGTTGTACAGTTTGAGCCCAAGTCATAAGTGTGCCCAGTATTCAGTGTGCAATGTACCTTCTGGATGTGAATTGATCCATCCACTCCTCCCTCCAGCCCTTGCTTGATTTCTGAAGACTGGCATTTCTGTATGAACCCCTAAGTGTTAATAGATTAGTTCCGGTTTAATAGTGAGTACATGTGCTATTTGTTTTTCCCTTCTTGTGATATTTCACCAAGAAAAATGGTTTCCAGTTCCATGCAGGTTAATTCAAGAAATATTAGTTCACCATTTTTTTTTTCACGGCTGATTAGTGATCCATGGTGTACATGTACTACATTTTCTCCATCTACTCATGTATTGAAGGGCACCTGAGTTGTCTGCACATCTTTGCGACTGTGAATTGTGCTGCTATAAACATTTAGGTGCATGTGTCTTTTTTATAAAATGTCTTTTTTTTCCTTTGAGTAACTACACAGTAGTGGGATTGGGGATCAAATTGTAAGGCTACTTTTAGTTCTTTGAGGAATCTTCATACTACTTTTCATAGAGGACATACTAGTTTGAAGTCCTATCAAAAGGGTATAAGTGTTCCTATCTCTCTGCATCCACATCAGCATCTGCTGTTTTGGGACTTTTGGAAAAGGTCTTATTTTGACACTCCTTGAAATTAGGTGATATCTCATTATGGTTTTAACTTGCATTTCCTTAATATTAGAGATGCTGAGCATTTTTTCAAAAGTTTGTTTGCAAAGTTTCTATTAATGTCTTTTGCTCACTTTCTAATGTGGTTATTTGGTATTTTCATGGTAATTTTCTTGAGTTTTTTGGTGGATTCTGGTTATCAGCACTTTTGCATATAAACTTAAAAACACTGAGGAAATGGACAAATTCTTGGAAACGCACATCCCCCTTAGGCTCAATCAGAAAGAAATATACTTTTCTTTTAGTTCAATGAACTCGCTTTTCTGCCTGTGGGGAAAAAAAGAAATTATTTCTCTAAGTTTTTGAATGACCATTGCATTGCCTAAATGTGCATCTGTGTCTTGCCGAGATAAAGTTTACTAAAATTTACAAAGTGAATCAAAAATGATGGATTAAGAAAATTCAAAATATTTTCATCATTATTTAATTTTTTTGTTCCTGAGCTTTTCTTAGGCCAAGGTCACAGTCCTTACACACACCAACCTCATAAATTAAATCCTCCTTCTTTCACATGACTTCAGCTTTTGAAAACTATAAAACATAAATATCTACACGTTTAAAATGATTTTTGTGTATGTTTGATATGTTTGGAGTATTTTTCCTGCATTAATTTACTATCAAAACATTTTTGGATTTTTAAAATTAAAATAAGTGATTTAAAAATAAATATTAAACAACATTTTTTATTAGATCTTTGTTATAATGTTTTTTGAGCATATGCATCCTTTCTGTTTAGTATCACTGTATTCATATGACTTTAAGTTAGTTGAACAAGAGATTGTACCCACATGCAGAGTTCTGACAGTGTTTGTAGATACATAGCCTATTAAGGCACTAATAAAAACAAATAGTGACTTATTTCTCATTATCAATTAATTGGTCAAATATGTATGTGTGTATATATAGATAGATTGATAGATCTAGATGATTTAATATGTTAGACACTCAAGAAAAAAGAAAATAAGTAGTAAAAATATGGTAAGTCTGTGGATAAAAATCAGTGTTTTAACCAATTTAAAATATTTTTTATAATATTTGAAATTCTGGCATAGTTAAAAAGGAGACACATTTATGTAAAAGATGAAAATTTTGTACAAATATTTCTAGAAAGTATGCTTTATTCAAATATCCCTAAATATCCCAGCCACTTTAACCTTTGGATGAGGAAAGTATAAATAAATTATCCATATGATTCTATATACTTTTACTGTGGTAGGTAGAATGCCAACGTGGCCTCTAAAATACTCTGCACTTCCCTATGGGTGTTCCTGTAGACAGATTATGTTAGGTGGCTCAGTGACTGTAGAGAAAATTATTCCTGTAAAGCCACTCAAATGTTCAGCTTCTGTAAAAGCAGAGAATTTTTTCTGTTTGATCAAAAGAGGAATCAAAGCAAAAGAAGAGCTTGACATTTTGTGTTTGGCTTGTAGATAAGGAAAGATGTGACAAAAATGTTCATGACTTTTACAAATGGAGAATAGTCACCCTGCTGATCTCCAGCAAGGACATGAGGACACCATTCCTAGAAGCACAAGGAACAGAATTCTTCTGTTGGGAAGAATTGTGGGAGCAATTCTGTTCTGTGGGAACAATACAATTCCCAGAATGTTGGAACAGATTATGTGATTGTTTTCTCAGACCCCCAGCCTTAACACCCTTTTGATATCAGTCTTTTATTTTATTTATTTATTTATTTATTTATTTATTTATTTTTTTGAGACGGAGCCTCAAGCTATCCCCCTGGGTAGAATGCCATGGCATCACAGCTCACAGCAACCTCCAACTCCTGGGCTCAAGCGAGTCTCCTGCCTCAGCCTCCCAAGTAGCTGGGACTACAGGCGCCTGCCACAATGCCTGGACATTTTTTGGTTGCAGCCATCATTGTTGTTTGGTGGCTCGGGCTGGGGATTCGAACCTGCCACCTTAGGTGTGTGTGACTGGCGCCTTAGCAGCTTGAACCAAAGGCGCCGAGCCTGATATCAGTCTTAATGATATCTACAGCAGACAATTCAGCAATACTCTGCTGAATAAGTAAAAACTGTCTGATAATTTATTTGTTTTTGCTAAGTGGCTACTTTGTAGTTTTTGTTTTTCTAGTACTACTCAAAAAATGAATATTTATTTTAAAAAATGTGGACTTTTTTTCTAATCAGAAGCCACTTTTAACTTAATGCTAACAGAAGTCACACAGTACTAATATCTAATAAATTAATTAATAATTTCTTGAAGAGAAATCATCATTTTTCTAATAAGTTGCCTTGACAGGTAGAGAAACACTTCATTTAATTTTTATTGTGGGGGATTTTTTGAGGGTACACAGAACCAGGTTATATTGATTGCATTTGTTAGATAAAGACCTTCTTATAATTGTGTCCCTCCCACACAAAGGTGTGCCACATCCTGTGTCCCCCACCCCTCCCCCCTTCCCTTTCTCGGCTCTCCCATCTCCCATCCTCCACCATGTACTAGGACATTAATTGTCCTCATACCAGAATTGAGCACATAGGATTCTTGCTTCTCCATTCTTGTGAAGCTTTACTAGGAATAATGTGTTCCATATCCATCCAGGTTAATACAAAAGATGTAAAGTATACATTTTTTTTTTTTAGTGGCTGAATATTATTCCATGGTATACATATACTACAGCTTGTTAATCCATTCCTGGGTTGATGGGCATTTAGGCTTTTTCCACATTTTGGTGATTATAAATTGAGCTGTGATAAACAGTTTACTGCAAGTGTGCCTGTGGTAAAAGAATTTTCTTTTCTTCTGGGTAGATGCCCAGTAATGGAATTGCAGGATCAAATGGGAGGTCTAGTTTGATTCTTTGAGGGTTCTCCATATTTCCACCCCAAAAGATTGTACTAGCTTGTAGTCCCACTAGCAGTGTAAAAGTGTTCCCTTCTCTCCATGTCCATGCCAGCACCTGCAGTTTTGAGACTTTGTGGTGTAGGCCATTCTCACTGAGGTTAGAGGGTATCTCAGGGTGGTTTGGATTTGCATTTTCTAATAATTATGGATGCTGAGCATTTTTTCATATGTTTATTAGCCATTCATCTGTCTTTTTTAGAGAAGTTTTTATTCATTTCTCTTGCTCTGTGATATAAGAAATTGTTGGCTCTTTTTATGTTTATTAATTTGAGTTCTCTGTTGATCCTAGTTATCAAGTTTTGTCTGATTCAAAATATGCAAATATCCTTTCCCAATGTGTAGGTAGCCTATTTGCTACCTATTTGCTTTGGTTGTTCTCTTCTTAGCTGTACAGAATCTTTTCAGTTAAATTAAGTCCCATTTGTTTATTTTTGTTGTTGCAATTGCCACGGAAGTCTTTCTCATAAAGACCTTCCCCAGGCTGATAGCATCCAGTGTTTTCTCCATACTTTCTTCAAGGATTTTAATTGTTTTTTGCCTTAGACTTAGGTCTTGAATCAATTTTTGTGAGTGGAGAAAGGTGCAAGTCTAGTTTCAGTCTTTTACATGTGGATAACCAGTTCTCCCAGCCGCATTTATTGAATAGGGATTCTTTCCCCCAGTGTATGTTCTTATTTGGTTTATCAAAGATTAGGTGGCTTTAAGATGTTAGTTTTATCTCCTGGTTTTCTATTTGGTTCCAAATATCTATGTCTCTATTTTTATGCCAATACTATGCTTTTTTGATCACTATGGCCTTGTAGTACAGCCTAAAGTCTTACTAGAAATAGAAAAGTAAAACCTCTAGTAACTTCAATCAGGAATGATAAAGGGGAAATAGCAACAGATGCCACAGAGATACAGCAGACTATCTTTGAATACTACAAGAAACTCTATGCCTAGAAATTTGACGATGTTGAAGAAATGGATCAATACTTGGAATCACACACTTTCCCTAGACTTAATCAAGATGAAATAGACTTTCTGAACAGACCAATTTCAAGCACTGAGATAAAAAAAAAAAAAACAATAAAATATCTCCCAACAAGAAAATGGTCCAGAGGGCTTCCCAATAGATTTCAGTCAAACTTTCAAAGAAGAGTTTATACCCACGCATGCTGCAGAAATTATTCCAAAAACTTAAGGAGAGGCGAATCTTCCCCAACACATTCTATGAAGCAAACATTACCCTGATACCAAAACCAGGAATAGACTCAACTAAAAAGGAGAACTACAGACCAGTTTCACTAATGAATATAGATGCAAAAATTCTCAATAAAATCCTAGCCAATAGATTACAGCTTATCATTAAAAATGTCATACATCATGATCAATTAGGTTTCATCCCAGGGATGCAAGGCTGGTTTCACATACACAAATCCATAAACATAATTCACCATATCAACAGAAGCAAAAACAAATACCATATTATCTTCTTAATAAATGCAAAAAAAGCATTTGATAAAATTCAACATCATTTCCTCATTAGAACACTGAAGAATATAGGCATTGGTGGTTCATTTCTTATTTTTTTAAAATTATTGAATGGTAACTATGTACATTAATGCACTTCTGGGGTACAGTGTGGGGTTTTCACACACAATCCGAAACACTTCCATCAAATTGGTTAACATAGCCTTCATGTCATTTTCTTATTGTTTTAAAACATTCACATTCTACTCTTAGAAAGATTCACTTGTACCCTTGTAAGATAAACCACAGAAATGATCCCTCCAATCCTCCTCCCTCCAACCATTACCCTCTCCCCTCTCCTTCCCTACTCCCCGTATTCTTAGGCTGTTATTAGGTTATAGCTTTCATATAAAAGGTTTAAATTAATTTCACAATAGGGGTGTGTACATTGGATACTTTTTCTTCCATTCTTGTGATACTTTGCTAAGAAGAACATTTTCCAACTCCATCCATGTGAACATGAAGGATGTAAAGTCTTCATTTTTCTTTATGGCTGCATAGTATTCCATGGTGTACATATACCACAGTTTGTTGATCCATTTGTGGATCGATGGGCACTTGAATGCAAATCAAAACTACTTTGAGATATCATCTAACTCCAGTGAGATTAGTCCATATTACAAAATCCCAAAACCAGAGAATCTGGCGTGGCTGTGGAGAAAAGGGAACTCTCCTGCATTGCCGGTGGGAATGTAAACTAATACATTCCTTTTGGAAAGACATCTGGAGAACACTTAGAGGACTAAAAATAGACCTGCTGTTTGACCCTGCAATTCCTTTATTAGGTATATTCCCAGATGACCAAAAATTGCATTACAACAAAGATATTTGTATCAGAATGTTTATTGCAGCCCAATTTATAATTGCCAGGTCATGGTGGCTCATTTCTTAAACTGATCAAAGTCATCCATGACAAACCCACAGCTAATATTATACTGAATGGAATAAAATTGAAAGCTTTTCCACTCAGGACTAGAACAAGATAAGAGTCTCCTCTATTGCCACTACTATTCAACATAGTGCTGGAAGTTCTAGCTAAAACAGGCAAGAGAAGGAAATTAAAGGCACCCAAATGGGGACAGAGGAAGTGAAACTCTTCCTCTTTGCTGATGATATAATCTTATACTTGGACAACCCCAAAGACTCAACCCCAAGACTCCTGGACTTGATAAAAAATAATGCAGTAGCATCTCAGGATATAACATCAATGTCCACAAATCAGTAGCCTTTGTATATGCCAATAATAGCCAAGATGAGAAGGAAAACAAGGACACAATACCCTTCTCAGTAGCTTCAAAGAAAATGAAATACCTGGGAATATACCTCACTAAAGAGGTGAAGGACCTCTATAAAGAAAACTATGAACCCCTAAGAAAAGAAATAGCTGAAGGTATTAACAAGTGGAAGAATATACCATTCTCATTGCTGGAAATAATCAACATTGTTAAAATGCCTATCCTTCTCAAAGCAATCTACAGATTCAATGCTATCCCTGTTAAAATACTAACATCGTACTTTCAAGACTTGGAAAAAATAATTCTTTATTTTCTATAGAACCAGAAAAAAAACCTGTATATCCAAGGCACTTCTCAGTGATAGAAACCCTTCTATTTATCACTTTTCATCCTCAGAAAGTGAATAAGCAAAGTTTTTGTCCTATCTAAAAAAGGAAGAATTTATTCTGAAATAATATTGTCCAATACATTATAAATTCTCATTATCCTTGTCTTCAAAAATCTCTATGAAATATCTACACTATCTTTCTAACCACAAAATATTTTCTATGAAAGTATAATTCTCCAAGTAAAGGATAAGTTAGTCATCCAAACTACTATATTCAAAAATGTGTACCAAATAGATAAATTCAGTGATAGTAAAAAATAAATTAACAGTGTAGGGGTTGGGAGTTTTAAGTGCAGCTTTTGGAATAAATCCAAATTTCACAGACAAATTTTTTTATTAAAACAGGTTCAACAGAGAAATATGAAGCTTTTGTTGACCCTTTTGGTGACTAAAAAGGAAAAATCTTGAAATCAGAAGGCCACAGGTTCCCCACATGATGATGTGCTAAAATTAAGTTATGTTATAGCAGAGCAGTAATTTACCAATAATATCCCATCTATTATCTTCACAATATATTTAATTTCTTTAGTTGTAGAAGATATTTCCAGTTGATATTTTCTATGGTATTCAAAGCAATCATATGAGGTCATTAAGCTGGGCATTTAACCTCTATGTAGCACAAAATTATGTTATTTTATTTTGGAAATGTATAAAAAAAGCAAAAACTGTGCTTGTGTGTTGTTACATTGCAACATTGAAACCTGATATTGATAATAGATAGTTAAATAATAACTAATTATTATTAATTAGATAATAGGTTGTAGGATGCATTTAATTGAATTTTTCAACAAATATTTACTATAAATTAATATGAACTAGGTAGTGTTTTATATAATAATACTATCTTATTGTTTTTACTTACTTATTTTTTTTACTTTTAAGGCAAAGCCTGGTGATGTAAACCAGAAGGTGGGTGTGAACAGTAGCTGTTATACTCCTGAGATGGTTTGGATATTGATTGAAATGGTGTTATGCATGTAGACATACTTTGCAGAATCAAAAGGACTAAACAGATGTTAGCTGAACTATTGTATCAAAATCATTAAAATGTCCTGCATATACCCACTTCCATATTTATTCAACAATCAATTCCATGGTGAGATAATATTTGGTCATTTCCCAAAGCCCTAAGTAATATTTTTAAGAATCATTATTCTCTCTAGGCTCCCTACATATCCAACACTATTATACACATACCGTTTCACTTTTACAGGCTGGAGAACGATGTTAATAACGTTAAGTTACTTCTCCCTCTGACATTGTGCTTTTTGTAAATATTATTCTATTCTCCCTTCCTGTCATATTTGACCTGAGAAAGGTTATATAAAACTGAACCGTGGTCATTTCGGTGAAATTGATACCGACTTTTAAAACATGTCTGTGCAGTATACTGGCTTTTTTTTCTAAAAGAAATAATATCTATAGAGCAACCTTCTATAAAAAAAAGATAAAATACCACAAAATTGAATTCAAACTGTTATGTTTTGTTTTTTAATTTTGAGGTGTTTTAGCAGATGGATGGTAGACTTCTATTTTAATAGTCTAAACTAATTAGAAATGTTCTCAAAACACAGAGAATATAGGGATCAAGTATGGAGTTGTAATCTTGCTTTCTTCTGGAAGAGCATTTGAGTTTATTAGTCTGGCTTAATGTAGAGGCACAAAGGATAGTGGAAAATGACAACATAGTTCCGCCAATGCTTTTCCCTGGAAAGTGACTATAAATAATAAAAGAGTAAATATTCTTGAAGATATTAAAATGGTCAATTGCAGTACTTTATGAATATCACTTTGGCAGAAAGTTTATATAAAAACAATGCATATTATAAAATTATAAATGATTTCATCTTTCACCCTAAAATCCATTTTGCAGAAAGTTTTATTTATTATGCTGATTTAGGACTTTTTAACTGTCTCTCTGAGTTGATTGCAGTCTGTTGGTCTTAGGAATCCACTGAAATTGAAAAGCTGCCAATAGAACATCCTATAAAGAACAATAAAGCAGGTATGTGGTCAAAGATTTTTATTCATTAATTAACTAATTAATTAATTGTCATTATTACGGGTATATATAGTTACATATCTTTATTGGGTACATGTGATATTTTGATGTAGTCATAAAAATCAATTAATCAGTTTAGGGTAATTGAAGTATCTATCATCTCAGGCATTTATCATTTCTTTATAAATTTTATTCATTTTACTGGATCAGATCGTGCACACTTTTACAATGACAGTTGCATAATGAAACATGAAATTGACTTGGTATAGAGATATATAGATGCCATAATTTCTACCAAGAATGAGGCAGCAATTAATATTAAACTATTTCAATGAAAGAATGTATTTTTTATGAGGATATAGAACTTAGCTCATGATTATAAAAAGAACACTATGAATAGCATATCTGACTAAACTAGTAAGGTAGCATACAAATAAAACCTGGTATATATAGTTTAATTATCAAATGAATATTAAAGATAACTGTAGATCTTTCACAGACATTACAAAATATTATTTTACCATAGTAATGGAGACATCTAAATTATTGGTAAACATTTAATGTTGCACTGATTATTTTATGCTCTTGAATATAACATTTTGGTCATGAATTTCAAACATATAAGAAAATTGAATTTAAAATATACAAGAACATTGTCTTTAAAAAACAAACATTAAATAAGAAGGAATAATACATCAATAGTAGATTAATATTAATAATAATAAAGAAATAAAAACTTTATTGAGGAATAGAAGGCATTCTCATATATATATAATGAAGGTGGGCACCTATTCAGATGATGTATGTTGTTTTCAGCTCAGAGAGATCATAGCTTTGAATATATAAAATAAAATAACATAAGATTATACATTATGTCCTCTCATCCCACCAAAGTTTGTACATAGAAATCAAATTTGAACAGAAGCAGAATACAATTCCTTTATCCCCAAAGGCCTAAGTCTTGATTGTAATTTTTATTTACATCCAGCTAGTTCATTACATGGCTTCTTGGCATGATAGAATTATACCCTGATTCTGCTCAAAATTTTATATTATTGATGTGGTTTTGTTTCTGTTTCTACTTAAAAAGTAATTTAAGAGGAGACATTTGTATATTTTGTGAAAAACATACCTTGAAGATAATCAGTGGGCATAGTAGTATTAGTAATTTCCCCTTCTTATTTATCTTCAAAATTATAGTACTGGGCTCACTGACCTGGCACTATAATCCCAGATAACCAGGACACTGAGAAGGAAAAATTATTAGATCCCAGGAGGTCAAGCCTACTCTGGGCAACATAGCAAGACCCTCATCTCAAAACAAATGAAAAATTTATTATGCAGCCATATGATATAATAATCTTCAAGTCCTCAAAATTTCCTTTATCGCTTACCATTTATTTTACATGTTTGACTAATAACTCATAGATGGGAAGGGATTTATTATATATCATAAGAAACATACCCTTCAAGAATTTAAATATATGAGGTCTGACATGTTTGCAAACTCTTATGTAGATAATGTGCTGCATACTTCATTGCTGACTATCATTACAGTCACCTTTGGTACTTCCCTTGGCCATCTGATGACCATATTTGCACTTTGAATAAGAGGCATCTTTCTATACCTTATAATAGTGTCAAACTCATTTATACTTTAAATAAACTGCTTCCATCTTTATCATAGTGTTCAAACTCACTTCTGTCTTTAATTTCTCAAATAATGTTGTGACAGAAACCACCCAGAATAGTATAGAAAGGAAGAGGTTTTTAGACAGTAAGATAAAGATTATTGGATGTGGAAAAATTGCCTTTCAATCTTCCCATATTGTGGATGTAAGAATAAGAATTAAAATTATTTAAGTAATGATTGCAATCTTTCAAAATGCCATATGTTTCCATAATTCTTTTTTTTCTACTGAAAAATATATTAAACATTACATTAAAATTAAACCGTTGGTAAAATTAGTATATCACAAATATTAAATAATTAGTTTTTTTAAGTACAATGGAAGACTAGTACTTTTCTTTTTTCTTTGGTTTTTTTTTTTTTTTTTGAGACAGAGTCTCAAGCTATAGCCCTGCATAGAGTGCTGTGTCATCACAGCTCACAGCAACCTCAAACTCTTGGGCTTAAGTGATTCTCTTGCCTCAGCCTCCCAATTAGCTGGGACTACAGGCATCTACCATAATGCCCAGCTATTTTTTGGTTGTAGTTGTCAATTGTTTTAGCTGGCCCAGGCAGGGTTCAAACCTGCCAGCCTGGGTGTATGTGGCTGGCATCCTACCCGTTGAGCTATAGTTGCTGCCATGTAGACTAGTACTTTTAATACTGAGAGAAAACTATTTTAACATTTACATGGTAATTATTCTAATAAAATTGGATTGAGCCTTTAAAAAAACTACTTGTCATTTAACTAAACATCTAAAGCCACCATCAGAATTGTTCTTAATCTCATTTTTGTATTCTTTGGATGAAGAAAGAAATAACACTGTGAAAGCATGAGATATTGTCCACTTGTCCCTTATTGGAGGTAATACTTACAGAATGTGAATACCACTTGTAGGATAATAGAGATGACTTTTTAAAAATTTCAATACATAATAGAGCAATTCTACTATTGGATATATACCCAAGGGAGAAAGAAAAGTTATTTTAGCAAAAAAGGGACATCCACTCAAACATTTGTTGCAGCTCAGTTTACAATCGCAGACATGTGAAACTAACCCAAGTACCCATACATGAGTGGATTAAGAATAAACGTATACCATAGAGTTTTACTAAGCCATAAAATATGGTGAACAAATGAATGCCTTTTATAGCAACCTGGATGCAACTGTAGAATGGGAAAAGAAACACATATACTCACAATTAAACTGGAACTAATGATAAATACCCATGTGCACATTTGGGAGTAAGCACCTAACAGATACAATGCAGCCTATCTAGGTAATGGGAGCACTCATAATTTTGATTCAAACTGTACAAAAGAAATTAATGTAACCAAAAAAATGGTTCCCCAATAATATTCTGAAATTTAAAAAAAATAATAAAACAAAAAAATTCAATAAATATAAGAGATCGATTCTGTCCCTAGCTTTTGTTGCTAATACAAAAGTTTATTTTAAAAACATGTTTTATTGTAATAATATTAGCAGGAAGAATGAGGGATAATAAGGTATTTTAGTATGTGTTTAACACCATGTGCTTGTCACCCAGATAGTGTTCATTGTACCCACTGTAGATTGTCATGCATCTCTTCCTCCCACCCTGCTTGATTTCCCTGAGTTTTATTTCCACCTATATCCCCATTTGTGCTCATTGGATAGTTCTAATTTAATAGTGAACTGGAAATGTGGTGTTTGTTTTTCCATTCTTGGGACACTTAGGATAATAGTCTCTAGTTCCATCCAAATTGTTGCAAAAGGCATTCAGTCATCCTTCTTCATGGCTGAGCAGTGTTCCCAGATATAAATATACCGCATTTGTTAATCCATGCATGAATTGATGAGCACTTAGATTGATTCTACATCTTTGCAATTGTGAATTTTGCTGCAATAAATGTTTGAAGGCAGTTGTCCTTTTGATAAAATGACTTCTTCTCCTTTGTGTAGATCCTCCAGGAGTCAGCTTTCTGGAGCAAATGGTGGGTCTATTTTTAGTTCTTTGAGTAATCTCCATGCTGTTCTCTAGAGGTTATACTAACTTGCAGTACCATCATTTTATTTCTTGATATTTACTTATTTATTTAGAGACAAGGTCTCTATTGCAGGGGCTATTGTGCAGTGGTGTCATCACAGCATACTACAACCTCAAAATTCCTGGGCTCCAGTGATCCTCCCACCTCAGCCTACCCAGTAACTGGGACTACCACATGACATGATGTCTGACTAATTTTTTATAATTTTTGTAGAGTTGAATTCCTGTCCTGCTATTGACCAGGTTAGTCTCTAACTCCTATCCTCAACTTATCCTCCCAACTCAGCTTCCCAGACTGCTAGAATTATAGGACTGAACCATTGCACCCAAACTATTTTTATTTATTTTAACTGAGAAAAACTTCTACTTATGCTCCACTGGAATATTTTTAAGGGTTCGGTCCTCGGTTAACTACTTTATAACAGCTATTTCATTTTTTGTTGTTGTATTTTCTTTTATGTAAAGAATCATTAGGTCTATTTGGGTGTTGCCTAGTCTCCTGGTTCCTAGTGTCAAGCACAAGTATTTACAGATGATGGAGTGATCACCCACATAACATTTATTGCAAAGTAGAAGTAAATCTTAGAGGGAGAAATGGATCATTATTTAGGACTGGAGAAAGGCCCAGAGTTGTGAGCACACACTGTCTTTCATATGCTCACTAGATGTCCCACCTTTTTCCTGACAGGATTGGTTACTTTTTCCTGCCTTTGGACTGAATGACAAGTTGGGGTTATACAACACATTACATAACAGCTTAGGTTATAAAACAATTTCCTTACTCTGGATGGGTCCTCCTAGAATCTTTTATGAAAGCTCCACCCATGCTATGCTAATTAGATGATAATGAGTCCCAGGTCAGTTCCAGGTCACTGGAAATTCTTTTCTTGTATGTTCCTGCTAGGGAACAGCTCCTATTCACAAATTGGTTTCTAGCTGCAATTCAATTCTGGCTTTCCACCCTTAGTCACTTCCATGCCATCTATTTACCCATTGCCAGACCTTACAGTACCAGTACAATGAATGTGTTTCTTTTTTTTGTTTGTTTTTTTTTTTGAGACAGAGCCTCAAGTTATCCCCCTAGGTAGAGTGTCGTGGCATCACAGCTCACAGCAACCTCCAACTCCTGGGCTCAAGCAAGTCTCCTGCCTCAGCCTCCCAAGTAGCTGGGACCACAAGCAACCACCACAGCACCCGGCTATTTTTTGGTTGCAGCCATCATTGTTGTTTTGGTGGGCCAGGGCTGGATTTGAACCCGCCACCTTAGGTGTATGTGGCTGGTGCCTTAGCCACTTGAGCCACAGGCACCGAGCCTGAATGTGTTTTTTAAAAACTGAAACATTTATGTGAAAATTCCATCATTGTTAATCTTGTTAATCTTTTTCTTTTCTCTTACCGCCATCACAAATCTCAGAATATCACATGTAATCCCAGTAATTATGTGATTTTCCGTTGAGGAGTTATATTTATTTAAAGCAAAAATTACTTAGATTTTATATTTTTAATCACATTTATTTAAAATATGTAACAATTTCACATATTTTCACCTCAATTTTTCCCCAGACATTCTCATATTTAGATGTAAATTTTAGCTTTCTTGTCAAAAAAAAATTAAAAATTTAAAAACTGTCTTTTAAAAGTGGGAAACTGGGAATCTGTTCAAAGGGTATAAATGTTCACTCATGGGGGATGAATAAGTTCTGGAGAGCTAACATATAGTACAGTGACTATAGATAATATTATACTGAAAATTTCAAAGAGAATTTATCTTAAATTTTCTTACCAAAACCCCACACATGACTATGTGGGGTGATGAAGGTATTAATTTTCTTGTTGTGGTAATCATTTGATAATGTAAACAAATATCAAAATATCACATCATATCCCTTAGATATATACACATCTTTTGTCAAATATATTTTAATAAAGTAGAACAAAACTGCCATGTTTTACATTTTTTTCTATTGTAAATTATGGATGCCATCTCAAATTTTTGTCTGCAGTTTAATTTAAAATGATATTAATGTATATCTTTATATAGCAGAATTATGTAATAATAAATCTATATAACTTGTTCTACTTTACTAATTTAGTTCTTTCAAGTCAAACATCAATTTTTGACTTTAATGTAACTGTAAGAAAACTTAAGACTACCTTTGAAAATTTTAAGATAAATATGACTTTTTTCCCAATAGGTACTAGTTACTAATAGTTACAATGAATAAACTGATATTTGCTCTAGAACCCTCACAAAATTATCTGTCTCAATGAAGATATTAACTTTCCAAAGTGGCCTGTCTAGATTTATCTTAACAGAGGAAATGTACTCGGGCATGCTGTCAGTGTCATTCTAACATTTGGTTGCACTTTTCATAATTCTTGCATAAAACAAATTCTTCCCTAGAGAGGTTGAAGAACAACAGCAATTCAGTACACAATGATGGCAGAAGACTCTGGTATTTGTGCCATTTTACCATTAAAAAGTAAAAAATATCAACAAAATCACTAGCTAGTAAAAAGTAAGTACATATAGATAAAGATGTAATAAATAATATTATTTTTTCTTTATTAAAGTAACAACTGTAACCCATTAAAAGACAGGTTATTTTTCCTTAGAATAGAAGATAGAGAAAACTATTCCTATCTATTTAAAAAACTAAATATAATGATGAACATGATGCACCGTTTCTATGGCTCATTGAAGATCTGAGTGACAATAGCTCAAAGTGATTCAGAGAGAAGGAAGAGCACATTGGGCTAAAATTCAGGATCAAGGAAAGGCACTAAAAAAGTACATAGTCGAAGGATGAAGATGCAGCCACTGAATCCATTGTCCCTAATGTATCAAGAAATATTAATGTAGCAGGAGTAGTTAGCCAATGGTTTCAGAGAAGCCAACAGAGACATGAAGACTAACATGTCGGACTCACGTCAATGAAGATGGAGAGGGAGGGAAATGGGGTCACGGGAAAAAATGTGAATCCTAATCCTGGGACTTGCAAGCTTCCATGGCTCCCTCTTCTTTAAACCTCAGCCCACTAAATTTGGCATGGAACTTGTCTTCAAAAGGCATGTATTTTTCCCAAATTCTGGGTTATTTTTGAACTCCCATATGTGGATTAGGGACCTTTGTTTCATAGGATTAAATGATTGTTGGGGGTCAGAAATCTAGTAAGTAATATATGATACAGTAATATAAAAGTAATATATGATACAATTATTCTCTTTTTTATGCAAACTACAATTCTTATTGGTTATTGGCCTCTAGTGTAATAATAGTAAGCACTTGTAGAAAATAGAATGTGTATTTATAGACCACCAAAGAATCTTCATAAAAATGTAATACAGGTGGTTAGATCTTGGGACTTTACTTAATGATTAAACTGTCAGGACCTTGACATGAACACCCAAAGTCCCTGCAACGTAATGAGGCAGCTTACCATCCAAGAATTAGAATTTAACCTTCCAAATTCTAAAATAGTTAGAAAGATCAATGCTTTCGGAGAAGATAGAATCAATCCTTGAAAAATAATTACAATTTTATTCAAAGGCAGAGAATAACATTATCTAGGAGACTGAAGTTATTCAATACCACACACTTGATACAAAGAAAATTAAAACATAAAATAAACTGCTTCTTTTAACCATCATCATTAAATGAAAAAAATTGTTTGCTATTTCAATTATATTCTCCAAGTATCCATTGACTTCTGCATTATACTATGGATAAGATTCACATTAATCTCAAAAATTAAATAATAAACAATAATATGAGCTATATAAAATAAACAAGGTCTCATAAAAACAAAAGAAAGGCATCGATGCTATTCTTGCCTTCAGCTGTGCTTTATACACTGCTCTTGGTTAAAAAAGCTGTGTGTATGTGTGTGCCCTTTTTATGTTTGTGTGTGTGTGCACGTACAAGCTCACATTTGCCATATGAGTGGAAGGAGTAATTGAAAGAAACTTAATAAAAAGCTAACAGAGGTTATAAAATTCTCACTGATTATTCTCGGAGCAATCACTGGAAGCTCTGTACATTCAAAGTTTAAAAGGATAAAATTTAAACTCATCATTCAGGCATTCAAGTATTTCCACTAGATAATCAAAACTTTAATTACAACATATACCTCTTATTTCTGTGGCAGATTATGCTTCCAAAAGGAAAAAATACATGTGTGTGAGGACATGCAAAATTAACTTTTAGGTTAATGAAGGTTGTAATATCTCTTCTTCCTCCTTCATCAAATTCTAGTCATTGTTTCAGTGTTCCTCTTCCATAAGTTCACACTCCTCCAAGAAGATGTTTCTAATTCTTTTCAGCACATTTGCCATCCCCATTCTCCCTCAGTCCATGGCATTCTTTGCCTACCAGTCTTACAAGTCTTGGCTTATATTCATTATCTGATTTTTGATAATACATTGTTTCTCCCAAGGTAAGATCCTAGAGGGCTGTTATGAAAATATAATTATGGTATCTTCATATAATAGTTAGCACATACTAGAGAGCTGTGGTCATAGCAGATGCTCAGCAGATAACTGTCCTTTAAACAAAACATTATCTCAGCCTAGGACCAATTAATGCCATGCCTTTGTAACATGAAAGGACAATACCAGATGTTTCAGTAGGTAATTTTAAGATAAATTGAAGATTTGACAAGTTGAAAACGTTTTATATGAGTACATGTTTCTAGCAGGTAAAATCTGCTCACACTAGCGTGTGTATCTTTGCCTAAAACGTAAGATCACATTTAGTTAAGAATTTGTATAGAAAATAAATTTCACAAATTCCGTCCTAGCATTCCTTATCTGGCAGTTGTGGGTTCTTGAACATATTGTCTAAATCTCTTGTCATCTTGTCACTGAGGAAACTATTATATAATATGTCCTAAGAGTCATGAGCTCAAGTTCGACAGGCTTCCTCTGCTTGGATTGTAGATCTGTCCCTAATTTGTCTGCCCTCTACTTGATCCATTCAATTTTAATTGCTCTATTTCACAAAACAAATGGCTCCAAATTCAGTCCTGTTAAATTCTCATTATCTTACAATTCTGTTGTATTTGGTTCTACATTTACTTATGAAACAATAATGCAAGTTTGTTTCTTAATTTTATAGAGTTGATTTAACCATTGTATTCTGAAGTCAGTCTTAAAATACAACAAAACCAAATAAAGTAAAATATAATGAAATAGAAATAAAATAAAAAATACCAACTGTGTAGTAAAGGACAAACCTTGACCAAAAAGAGGTCTGGCCATTCTATTTGATCTCTGGGGAACTTAAAGACTAAGGTCAACCACAAGGGAAATCAATCACATCGACATAACAAGTCTGAATGAAAACCATGTAAACTAAGGCTTAGATAAAGTCCCTTCCTGTCAATAGTCTATGCATATTGATGTACATGGAAGTCAACTTTGTACAGTTCCATTAGGAAATGGCACTAGAATCTTCCTGCTTGTTGATTACTCAAACCCCTGTTCTAAATTCCTCTTCCCTTATATCTTTGCTGTATATTATGTTCTTCCTTGTATCTGCATGCTTCTAGCAAATTATTGAACCTGAGTCTTAGGTACTCTAGAACTTTGCATAAACAAATTAAAAACACCAAGAGAAAAAAAATTAAATTTTTAGCACCATTTCTCTAGAGTTTATTCCAATTCTCATATCCTTTCCCATCTTCCTTCTGGTTATATAGACTTAATATTCATCAAGTATTCCAGAGCACATATACTCAAATATGCAAGCACAGGCAATATTTCTCATATGGTGGGCAACTCCTTTTCTGAGTAGCTGTTCCTTATAAGATATGAAAAATCATTGTATGTTATAATGTCTTTAGGACTACATTATACTCTGATTTCCTTCCTTCCTTCCTTCCTTCTTTCCTTCCTTCCTTCCTTCCTTCCTTCCTTCCTTCCTTCCTTCCTTTCTTCCTTCCTTCATCCTCCCTTCCTTTCCTTTCTTTTCCTTTTTCCCTCTCTCTCTTCCTTCCTTTCTTTCAAAGATTTCTTAAAAGACTTTATTTTTCGGAGTCATTTTAGATTCATAGAAAAACTAAGAGGGAAGTACAGAGATTTTCCATATACCCTCTGACCACACACATGCACAACTTACTGAGTTATCAACATCCCCCACCAAGGTGGTACATTTGTGACAATTGAAGAAATACATTAACATATCACAATTACCCAATGTCGGTAGTATATGTCAGAGTTCATTCTTGGTATTGACGGGTTTTGACAGATGTATAATGACACATATCCATCATTATAGTATCATACAGAGAATTTTCTTTTTTTTTTTATTAAATCATAGTTATGTACATTAATGCAATCATGGGGTACAGTGTGCTGGTTCTATATACAATCTGGAATATTTTCATCAAACTGGTTAACCTAGCCTTAATGGCATTTTATTAGTTATTGTGTTAAGACATGTATATTCTACATTTAGAAAGATTCACATGTACCCTTATTTCCACTGTCCTAAAAGTCCTCTGCACTGAGCGGATTCATTGTCCTCTTCTTTCCACCCCGCCACTGACTTTTTACTGTCTCCACAGTTTTCCTTTTCTGGAACGTCATACAGCTGGAATCATACAGTATGTAATCTCTTTAGATTTTCTTCTTTCACTTAATATTTATTGAAGATTCTTTCTTACATATTCATAGTTTGGTAGCCATTTCTTTTCTAGCATTGGATAATATTCTACTGAGTTGTACCACAGTTAATTCATTTAACTACTGAAGGATATCCAGCTTTGCTTTCAAATTTTGGTCACTATAAACCAACCTGCAATAAATATCTGCATGCAGGTTTGTGCATGATCATAAGCTTTTAATCCTTTGGGATAAATGTCTAGGGTCATGTTTTCAGAACGTGGGTGGTAAGAGGATGTTTTGTTATACAAGTATAATAAACCACTAAATTATTATCCAAAGTTTCTGAACCATTTGCCTTACAACTAGAGGGGAATAAGCGTTCCTGTTGCTCCATTATCACACCTAACATTTGATCTTGTCAGTGTTTTGGATTTTGGCCATTCTGACAGTTGTGTAGTGATATCTTATTATTTGTTTGCATTTCCTTGATGACATATGATGAGAAAACTTTATTTTTTAAGGCCAAGTACAATTTTTGGTGAATTGCTCCTTTCTAAGCACTCAGTATTATTTCTCGTGTGCCTTCTTCTTTTTTTATAACTTTATTCAAATTAATATGTGGATACCCTATTTAGGTTGCATTGTTCTCACTTCCTGGGTAATGTTTCCTTTGTAGAGGAGCCCTTCAGCAAGGGGGTGTGTTATACCCTCACAAAGTGCACATTAGGTGAGATCCTACCTCCCTCCTTTGGTGAAACGTCTTCCCTTCCCCTCCTCCCCGTCGCTTCTTATCAGAGCTCATACAGGGGACTGAGGGTCCTTGTTCTTACCATTTTGCACATGTAGCTCATGGTCCTGTAATTTCTTCCATATTTCCATATGCCTTTATATGCACCTGCTATGCATTCTAAGCCAAATTATTGCCCATATTCCTCATTTTTTCAGTTAAATTTAGTTAAAAAGTGATTTGGAGTTCCTAGTGTGATTTTCCGATTGAGGCGAGATATTTAAGAAGTAATCACTGCCTTCAGCAAATGTAAATATAATGAGAGATACATGTCCCTACTGAGATGATGATCCCCAAATAGTATTTTTTAGTGATAAATCTGAAGTACTACTCTGAAAGTATGGTGTAGTTTTTGTTTGCTAGTGTTTCTTTTAGGGAGGTGGGAAAGAGAAGAGTGTGAGTGAAGTATTTTCCCTCCCCTAGCTGGAGCTATTCAATCCTACTTTTTCTGGTTCTATTTTCCCCAAAATCCTACCCCAGATTATTATATTAGTAAAAGTTTTAAAATTAGATTTAAAAAGTTTTAAAATTAGCAGCACAGTGTTCTGGAACTTTCCATAAACACATAAAAGTAGGCAAATATAATTGAAAAAGAAAAAAAAGAAAAGATCTTCCTCGGTGTAATGTGGGCTCATGGACTTCAGAAGCATGAGAATCAAGCATGGTGTTTTGGCTGCCATTCTATGTCCTTTCCCCATAATCAATCATGAAATAAGCACCTAACAAACTATTTTTTGATAAAAAAAGAAGTTATGCCCCAGACATGATTTTTTAAATTCTTTATGAAATCATAACTGTGTACCTAGTCATGATTTTGATGGACTAAATGTTAATTTTCTTCATTGTATGCTTTGAGCTGAGTTCCAAATTGTTAAAAAGCAAATGATCCATATCATGATAGCAAGGGCAATCTGAAGTCATTTTCACTATTCAGTTACTGCTCATCAAGGTCTGTTCTAGCTTTCTAAATGGATTCCCTCCTTCTGCATAGAAATCTTGTACAGTACATCCTATTCATCCTTAAATCAAAGGAAAGAAGACTAACTTTTTTTCCCAATTTAATTCATGTATTAAATAACTAATAATAAAACTTTTAATATCACAAATTTCATTACTGTGGGCCCCTAGCCCAATTTTCCCCAGTATTGGTTTAACACAGTGAGTGTCTTCAGTTCATAACATTGTTTCTGAAATTTTGCTGAACTTTTTTCTTTTGTTATTTTAAAGTTTGCATTGTAGAATTTATGACATTGAGGAAAAAATTCATCAAGAAAGTCTTTTTGCAAACATCATCTTGTTGCAATAATTTCATTCATCCAAAGAAAGTATTTAATTTATATTCCATAACTGTAATATTAATATAATATTTTTCTTTGAAATATTTACATGAGAAATATACTTGTCTAGCTCTGACCAAGCTCAGAACCATGGAAGATGTGAAGAGCCAAAGGGAAAAAATTAATGGTAGATCATGAGTTCCATGACAACAGTAGGGCTTCATTACCAGAATCACACATACAGTTCTGCCTTTATAGTTCCTTATACATTAAGTAGCATAAACACACTGAATGGTTCATTTAGTGCCTAATTTTTCTCCTGGATAAATTAATTAGATATTGCAGTTCACGTGCATTAGACTTGGAGAGAAATGACACAGTTCATTTTAGAAAAAAATCCTCACTTTAAAAGCCTGTACCAACTAGACTTCTTATTCTATAAGGTCTCAAAATATCCCAATTATTAATAGAGTCAAAAGCCAAACAGAAGCAAATTAATAGTGTTAAGAAGAAAAGAAACAAGGCAAATCTGGATCTTAATTATGTAAAATCATTTCTAAAACTATTAATAGAAGCTTTCTGTCATTTTGCTCACCTTCTCCTATTGCTACTCTGCTCCCAACTTCCCTATCCCCCACTTCCAATTTACCTTGTCAAAGTGCAATAAGTGTATAAAGCATCACTTGTAAGCATCTAAGTATTGGGGGAAATTTAGTTAAAATTATATTTTAACCCTCTAGGCTAATTTAGTTTTTCCTATTCTTATTTTTTCCTTTTAGGGCACTAGATCATTTTGTAGATATCTCTGATATAGGATATTTGGCTATAATCATTTATTCATGTATAAGTACTGAAATTTGAAAACATATGTTATGTATTCTAATAGGTATAATATATCAAGCAGGTAATCTGGAAACTTGCAAATATGGAATATTTTTGGAGAGATTTATAGTGAAATATATTTAATAATTTAAATAAAGAAGCTCATAAAAATGCATTGTAACAAAATTTATCTTTTGTTATCTAAACACATGTAAAGATACTTTTAAATCAGAATGTTGTATTATTATTGATAATAGATGTTATAGATTTGTTATTATGTGGTAAAGAACTATGGTATAAAACACTACATTTATATATCTGTGTATATGCATATAATATATTAATATGCATCTTTAAAAAACATCTCTTTAATATATAGAGTGAGGATATAGTGGGATATTTCACTGTGAATTCCTACTACTCTTATAACTGCCCCATCACTTGTCTGCAAAACACTGGAGAGGCTATAGGAAGGCATAGATAGGCCAGGCCAGTCTTGTAGGGCTTTTTTTCTCCCTGAGGTAGATTTCCCTATGTGGCAGATTGGGGAGAAAAATGACCATAGTAAAGGTTCCCATACTCTTGCGGAAAGGTTAAATACACTGGGCTGGGAAGCCATGGGAGACTGGGTTATAATGAATTTGGAATTGATGATATAGATGTTTATGAACTAACCATGCACAGAAACAAAAATCACTGAACCTTCCATATATCTTGAAGTAGCTGAACCTTAAAGCAACCTGGCAGCAGAACACCAGTTGTAGATAGAGACAAATAATAACACATCTAAAGTGAAGGAGGCACTAGAGAAAGAGCACAGAGAAAATAATTAGAAGGAGCCCACAACACTACTGATATGCTATAATATGCTGATGAAAATATACTATGACATCCAGACCTCATCTGAGAAAAATACCCAGGAAAAAATCAAGTAATTAATGAACAAAGATTCAGCATGATGAAGAAGAGAGGAAAGACTGATGCATAACATAGACTGTGTGTAATATGATAGAAAATAAGGAAATATGTGTCTGCATCCTAATTAAAATTACTGAAAGAGAAGAGATAATTAAAATGAAATATTATTAACAATATGGACATAAGAGTCATGTCTTAGTAGGGGTCTGATGAGAAGAAGGAAACCACATGGTAATTTGAATAGGGGAAGTTTACATACACACATGCACACACACACACACACACACACACCACATCTGAGGATTGGAATAACAAGATATTGGCTAGGAAGAAACAAAAAGAAATGAAATGAGATTGGTAGAACAAATATAAGCACTGCCTCTAGAACAGAGAGAGATACAGTCCACAAAGTAGAGCCCCTTTCCCAGGGCTGAGATGCTCTCACTGGAAATGGTACACCATGACTCACTGAATGCATAAAAACTACTGTGGTACATTCTAGAATTTATAAAAATTTTAAGGTTAGAAAAGGAAATTCATGGGATAGTGGCTTTTCCAATATTCTTCAGAACAAATTGTACAAGGGGAGGTAAAGAGGAAAGCAGATGACTGTGTGTGTCTATCATATTCGGTGGTGGCGAGTTGTAGAGAAACTGTGAGCACTGCAGAAACCAGAGCCTCTGTGCTACAAATAATACACAAGGTGCTAGGATGCCAAGAACAGCTATTGGCTACTTAGTCCTTCTGGTTTCTATGTAATACAGGAGCTGAGTACTGAAAACTATCAGAGTTTTCAGACCCTAGTCTTGCAGAAAGCTGTATACAAGAGAATAGGAAACCCCATATGTAGCATCAAAACATTTCCTCTTGCACAACTCTGGAGCACCCTCTAGTGATGAAGCTTCGGTGGCAGCTGGTAAGGAAAATGTTTTGAGGGCCCAGATCCATCTTCACAGAGCTGACAAAATATGAATTAGGTGCTAGTCTGTGCCTTTGACTATTCCAATTTCATATCCACCCTTCTATGAACATTTGAACTCATGGTGCAACAAGAAATCTCTATATTACTACATAACATATAGCTCCTATTTTATTATGAAAAAATTATTCTGCTTCACCAAAAACAAGGAGATAATCATAAGAGTTTATTGAATTTATGATGATGATGCTGATGATGGTGGTGATGATGATTTTTTGAAATAGAGTCTCACTTTGTTGCACTCAGTAAAGTGCCATGGTGTCATAGCTCACAGCAACCTCAAACTCTTGGGCTTAAGTGATTCTCTAGCCTTGTCCTCCCAAGTAGTTGGGACTACAGGCAGGTGATGCAACTCCTGACTACTTTTTAGAGATGAGGTGTCCCTCTTGCTTGGGCTGGTCTGCAACCTGTGAGCTCAGACAATCCACCCTCCTCTGCCTCCCAGAGTGCTAGGATTATAGGTGTGAGCCCGGCCTAGAGTTATTACATTTATTATTAAGTATTTTAAGTACCCTTCAGTCATTTTTTCCACTAAATATTTTGTTACTTAAAAACCAAATTATACAGTTAACCTTCAACAACTTGCATATGAAATAAAAATTGGAAGAAAGATATTTGGAAGAGAGAATTTTCAAATAAAATATATACCAGGTCTGAAAATTAAGTTTGCAAACTTGCCACTATGCACTTACATTGGCAGCACTGTACAAACAACTTGGTATGGTTTCATAACCTTAGTATATCAGCGTCTCACAGCTGTGTTCATGTTGACATGTGGTGGTGTCTTACTGAGTGGCGATCATTATCATTGTTGTGTATTTTGTGTGCTGTCACAAGGGTGTTGGAACTTGAATTAGAGCAACCAAAAAATATTAAACATCTGTTAATAGATGTTAATCCTGGAAGAATGGAAGTGAAATCAGGGACATGTTAGTTCAAGTTTATGGGGATATTGCCATGAAGAAAATGGCAGTGTGAAAATGGATTAAATGTTCTTTTGAGAGGAGAGAAAGCATCACTGATAAAGAGCAATCAGGGAGGCTTGTAACTAGGAGAATTGATGAAAATACTGCAAAAATTTATCAAATCATGCATCAAAGTCATCGGTTGACATTGAAACCATAGCAGACCAAGTAAACACCAATTAAACTCCCCCACCCCAGGAAAATCTTAAGGGAAATCTTGGTGTGAGAAAGGTGTATGCAAAATAGTCACAAAGGAGCTCACCAGTGAGCAAAAGCAACGGAGAGTTGAGTGTTTCCAAGACCTCTTAGAGAGGCAAGATGATGTTTTCTCCATGTTATCACTAGTAATGAAACATGAGTATCCACACAACCCTGAAACAGAGTGTCAAAGTGTACAATGAAAATCACCCAATTTCCTGGACCAAAAATGTGTCAGTCCAATCAAGACTCAAAATGTTGTTGCTAACCCTTTTTGTTGTTAAATCAGAGAGATTTTTTATTATGAATTTGTAAACAATTTTACTATTTGGAAGTGCTGAAAAGGCTGCATGAAAAACACAAAAATAACTTAAACTTTTTGTCAACAACTCAAGGCTCTCGCATTTTGACAGTGCACCAGTTCACACAGTTCTGTCTGTGGGTGAATTTTTTAAGCAGTAAACAAATAACTGTTTTTGGACTAGCCTCCCTTCTCACCTGATCTGGCCCACAGTAATTTTTTCTTTACCTGAAGATAAAGGAAACATTGAAAGGAAAATGTTGAAAGGGCACAAAGGGTAATATAGTAACAGCTCTGAGGGCCATTCTGGAGAAAGAGCTCCAAAATTGCTTTGAAAGATGCACTAGGCACTGCTATTGGTGCATGGCTTGTCAAGGGGGTGAGAAGTGTACTTTGAAGGAGACTGTAGTGATATTCAGAAATGAGGTATGCAGCACTTTTTCTAAGATGAGTTTGCAAACTTAAGTGTGAGACCTCACACATACAGCATGCAAATAGAAATATTCAAAGATTAATTTCTATAATTGCTTGATGCTGTAGGAGATATCTATATTTCTTTCTTTTAATACTCATTTCATATTCCTCCTGACATCAGGCAGAAATTCCATACTGCATTTCCATTTAGCATAGAAACTCCAAATATCATTGGATCTTCTGAATCCTGAGGCCCAAGTAGTATAGTAAAGAAACTTCTACCGTAACCTGAATTTGATGAAAAGAATTTTCTTATTTTAATGCCATTAAAAGCTGAAATCTTTAGTGTGACTCTGGGTTATATGTTGCCTTCTGTATCCAAAAGAGCCCCATCAAATATCATGTCTAAGTCTTTTTGTAGTAACTTGTATCAGATGCAGCAATTTGTCTCTCACCTTCAAGCAGGGATACCACAACTTGCTTGAGATCACTGAATTCCTGGACACTTCGTTAAGGTGGTTATTGTCCCTTCCATTCATTCACATATTCCTTCCTAAGACATCTCAAGTATTTCTTACATACTATTCATTAAACCCAGTTAGCAGAATAGAGTTAACATACTACACCAGTGTAATAGTCTATGAAATGTCAAGATGACCAAAATCTTGGGGGATTATATTTAGGTGGAGAGCACTAGACTTGACACAACTTTGAATTGCTTCTGATATGCCTTGGAAATTAGTATAGAGAAACCAGCATTAGCTAGTCAACAGCTTCTCACAAAGTGCCTGACTTGTCTTGGTGTTTACCCTGGAAAGATACATTTGTGAAGGTAGCAGTAATTACAGTCACCAATAGATTAAATTTATCACAGTCCACCTGAATTATTCTCTAGTGCTCTGGTGAGTTAGACAAAGCTTCAGTGACAATTACCAAAAGAAAAATATTTTAAGAGTCAAAATCCTTTTTTCACAGATTTAGAAAAAAGAGTGAATTTCAAGTAATGAAAATAAATTCTAAATATTTGTATATCTTTTCCTTTTTTGCAGTTTTTGTCCGGGGCTGGGTTTGAACCTGCCACCTCTGGCATATGGGGCTGGTGCCCTACTCCTTTGAGCCACAGGTGCCACCCAATATTTGTATATCTTGAATAAGAGTAGCATGAAGAAGGATACAATGTTTCACATATATCATTTTAATTCTGGTCCATAAATAATAGATTTTAAAATATTAAAACTTATTAGATGGAGAGTAAGGATTTATCAATAGGGAAAATATGGTGGAAATACATTTTTGATTACTGTTTTTTTGAAGAGGAAACAAACAGTGGAAGAATTTAAAAGGTGGATATTCTGTGCTAACTATATGAAAATAATTAATACAAAATTATAACAAAACATTTTTTTTTAAAAAGGGTAAGGAGGAAAAAAGATCAAACGAAGAGTAAAACCAATAAGAAACAATACTGTAGGTGGGTGAAATTTTATATGCCACATACTAGTTATGATACTGCATCTGAATCTGACTTCTCTCCTTTAAAAAAATTAAGACATAGCTCGGCGCCTATAGCTCAACCGGCTAAGGCGCCAGTCACGTACACCTAAGGTGGCGGGTTTGAATCCCCAGCCCAGACCCGCCAAACAACAATGACGGCTGCAACCAAAAAATAGCCGGGCGTTGTGGCGGGCGCCTATGGTCCCAGCTACTTGGGAGGCGGAGGCAAGAGACTCGCTTGAGCCCAGGAGTTGGAGGTTGCT
>CAUYTI010021937.1:0-17396 GCA_963575145.1 Galago senegalensis
AAACACAGTCATTTAGGCTCAGCGCCTGTGGCTCAAGTGGCTAAGGTGCCAGCTACACATACCTAAGGTGGCAGGTTCAAATCCAGCCCAGGCCCACCAAACAACAATGATGGCTGCAAAAAAAAAAAAAAAATATATATATATATATATACATATATATATATATATATATATATATATCTCCAGGCATTGTGGCCGGCACCTGTGATCCCAGCTACCAGGGAGGTGGAGGCAGGAGACTTGCTTGAGCCCAGGAGTTGGAGATTGCTGTGACCTGTGAAGCCACGGCACTCTACCCAGGGGGACAGCTTGAGGCTCTGTCTCTAAATAAATAAATAATAAACAGAAAAGTAATGAAATAGAATCAGAGGGACTTGTTGCAAAAGAATATGGTTTTCTAAGTCAAACCAAATTTAAATAAATATTTTTAGAGGTTTCTATGCCTAATATTATAAAGTATATTATTCAGTATGTGGTCAACTCTGATCTGAGAATGACAGATTAGGTCATCAATTCTGGGTCAGTTCTGACCTGAAGATGGTAGATGACATGTGCTTTCTTAATTTTTAATTATTATTTCAGAGTAGATTTAGTAAAATTTTTTACAAAATAAAAAAAAGCAACTCTGCAGTTTTTTGAAATATATATAAAACACATATATATGTATTTGTATACATATATATATATATATATATATTTCACGTAGTCGCAGAATCACAATTCACACACAAGAATTTTAACATGTCATGTAATAAAAAGGAAACTGGTAGTCCCCCTTAGCAATGATGAATTAAATTTAGACTAGGAATTTGCTTTTCTACTTTAAAAAGAAACATGTTCAATTTAAATGAAGAAAAATAACCTCAAAATCAGTTATATCCTAGGTTCTAAAAATCGTGAAGAATTAAAAATGCTGGTTGAAACTTTGTGAAAAACACTGATGCAAGTGAGTGATTTTTATTTTACTCAATCACTGTACTCAGTGCACTGCGGTATTTGTTTGGGGAATATATTTAACACAATATCGCCTTAACAGTTTCAGTGATCTGGATCATAAACTTGGTCACCAGAGATGAAGGCAGGAAATAAAGAAACATTGTGAAAACTGGTCTGCCGAGTCCCTTCCCTCCCTGGGACCTCAGAGTCTTTACCGACATTTAGATGAAAATGCCATAGATCTGGGTAATTATGTGTGCACAGGGAACGTTACCCAAGTTTAATGTGCACCATTACTTTGACTATTTTTTCAACCTGGAATCCCCAAGAAAACAACTATAAATTCTTATGACAGAAATGCCTCCAGATAGAAAGGTTTATATTTTAGGTATCAAAGTTTTCCACTAAATTGTATGCGTTCTGTTTGCAATTGAAAAAATATACTATGTTCTAATTTTGTTTTCCTTTTTTAGAGATGGGGTCTTGCTCAGGCTGGTCTCGAACTCCTGAGCTCAAGCAATTCACTACCTAAAAAAGTGCAGAAAAAGAAAAATAAACTATGTTTATTTAAAGTATTGTTCCATGGAACTTTTTATTTTTTAATCCCAATTGAAACTACTGTTTTCTTTTCAGATTCAGTATACAAATAGTTACTGATATTTACCATTACAAGTAATATCTATGTGATGTGTGTATCTTAGTTAAAATACTACTACCATGTGTAACAAATTACCTAAATGTCGAGCTTGTATGTCTCCAATAGTATTAAGATTTTCATTCTCATTTTTATTTCATTCTTCTATTTAAAAAAAATGTATTTTAAATCTAATGAAATCCCATTTTAAAAATTCTAAGTGTACAAATTATTTCAGCAAGATATTCAAATAATAATAATAATAATAATAATAATTCATTATATATTTTCTCTTTCCATAACAAACTTCTTTATGGAGGAAACATTTTCAAACTTATTGGTCTTTTCTCTGGACCAACAGATGTGCACCCTTTTATTTTTTAAGAGAAAATATATTTTTGGCAGAAAAACACTAAAAATATCATAGCAACAACAAATATGTGGAATGCAACTTATATTTTCTTTTAATAAATTAAACCTATATATAGAAAAGTAGAATGATAACTCCACTGTTCCTGAGGACACAAAACTATCAAATATCACATCTGATAAATCGTAGTGAAATACTTACATTATTGAGAGAAGCATCATTGTTCTGTTTATCAAATATAGAGGTAAATAATTTCAGTTTATGTAAGAATAATTTTGACTAGAAATTCTTTTATTTTCTTTTTGCGTATCAAATGATTGTTACATGTGATTGATGAGCAAGTGGTCTCCAAAAAATAAATAAAAAGTAGGAAGGAATTGAATACCTATCCTCAAAACACATACCTGTTCATTTAGATGTTGTTAATGTTCCTTATTATAAATATATTTTATATGTGTATGGAATGGAAATCAAAATGAAGGTAAAATAAGTTGAAATATAATTTGTAATATTTTATTCCTCCAAGAAGTATATGATCTTGTGCATGCTCCAGCTTATATGGCTCTTCTCCAGGGACCAATTTTAGGGAATCAAATCATCCATAGACAACACTGGGTCTTTGTGACCACTAACTGTGCTGACTCAGTTTGAACTGTGGAAGAGAAGATAGATTTTATTCATCTTTTGCAACCAAATTTAGTCTTCAGAAAAGTTCATTATCTTAGAAAAAGTATATAATTGCAATTTTCTATGATTGATTGCTGCAGATCAGTTATGGTGGAGCTTATAAACTATACTTGATTTGTGCAATAATTATTACTAGAAATATAAATTAAAACACAATGAGCCCTCTACTTATGAGAAGGGATGGCTATCATATAACACACTGGAAAAAATGTGTAACTGTTTTGACCAGAAAGAATAATTTCTCTAATGTATTGAATTGACCGTAAAATAAAATACATCAATATTCCTTCTTATTTTTCTGTATAAGAGTTTTTAATGTAAGCTATTAAATTGAATTATCACATAACATTATGAACCAGGTGTTAACTTTGAGAATTAACTTTTTAACCTACGAAATAGGATATAGATGCTAAAAGTACTGATTCCAAATGTGACTTGATTCCAATGCTTACCTTTGTTATTAAAATTACACAATAATTAGTATCTCTTAATTAAATTTATAAAACTGAGAGTTTAAAATATTAGTTTAAAAAGAGACCATGCTGGCTAAATTACCAGATCCTCAGAGTCAAGCTGGTTTGGGGTCTGGTGCTAAGTGTTGCAGGTGCAAGAACAAATTTTATTTTATCTGTCATCTCAGGAAACGCCTGTATGTCCCTCAGTAATAACACCATCCTGACCCAAGAGGCAAATATTGGTCAGATTACTCTCAGTATGCGTTTGATTTACTTCTGAAAATATTATATACATTGGACCATATGTTAGTGTTCTTGTGGGAAGGGCGTTCTGACTTCTTTCACAAATCATAAGTATTTGAGATTCATGTATATTATTTATAATTTTTATTTTCTAAGTACTTCTTTTTTTTTTTTTGAGAGAGAGAGAGCCTCAAGCTGTCCCCCTGGGTAGAGTGCCGTGGCATTACAGCTCACAGCAACCTCCAACTCCTGGGCTCAAGCGAGTCTCTTGACTCCGCCTCCCAAGTAGCTGGGAGCACAGGCACCTGCCACAGCGCCCCGCTATTTTTGGTTGCAGCCGTCATTGCTGTTTTGGCGGGTCCGGGCTGGGGATTCGAACCTGCCACCTTAGGTGTACGTGGCTGGTGCTCTAGCAGGTTGAGCTATAGGCCCCAAGCCTATTTTCTAAGTACTAATACATAGTATGAATGTACTGCAGTTTGTTTCATCAATGTGTTTGTTGATGGACACTTGTTTGATTTGTCCTATTCTGGAAGCTAAAAGCACCAGTAGGGTCATGCTCTCTAAAGCTCTAGGAAGAAACAGGGTTTATGTTTTGCTCTTAACTTCTGGTGCTGTTAACATTGCTAACTACCCTTCCTGTTCCTTGGCTTCTTATGAACATCTCTGAAAATCTCTCCCTGTATTTGGGTCTCTCCATTCTCTTCTTCTAAGGACACCACTCAGTTTGGGTTAGCGCCTACCCTAATGAAATCATCTTATTCACATGGGTAAACAGCATGCTTTATATTTAACTTTACAAAAATGGGAACTGAGGGTTAGGAATTCATCAGCTCTTTTGAGGGGAAACACTACAACCTGTAATAACTGACTTCTATAGAATCTTAATTTAGTCTGTTTTATGTATAATAGCCTAGTACTGGTATTACTTTCAGGTTACTGATATCATAATATTTGGGTCATGGTAGTTATTTATTTACAGAGAGCATTAATGATAGACAGCTGATACTCCTAGACAATAAGCAAAAAAATACTAAGAAGATATTTGAAATGAATATAAAATATGTATTTTACTTAGCTTACACTAGTATTTCTTTTAAACTGTAATATGTCATAATTCAATAACTCATGAATTTTACAGAAAATCTTAGATGTCATATTATAATTTAAATAGTGATAGTTTGGCAGTGGCAACCCTGTATTACCTCACTGAAACCATCAGTTGAAAGTAGTAAGAAATGGAAACATTCAGACAATAATACGATCAATCTCCAATTTTCTATTTTTCTAAAACATTCCATATAGCCTCTTAAATTAACTCATTCTCCTATATTATCTGCCTTCTCCACATAAGTCTATGTGTTTTTTTTTTAATCTCCCCTTTGCATCATACCCCTTTGTGCTCTTTTAATATCAGAATAAATTAATAAAGTCATTATAATAAAACTATGTGAACCCCAGGCCCAGAAAGAAGAAGATCCTGGTGTATTAATATTTACAAACACCATATTGTTTATTTGAGAGTCAGATAGTTCTCCTTGTTAAGTCCATACTCAACAAAGTAATAGCGATTTGCATCATAATACCTTAAAATTACAAGACCCACAAATCTATCAATAGATGTGGTACATACGTAAATAAAATGTACTTCTTCACAATCCTAAATGAGTATATGGTAAATCATTTGTATATAGTTAAATTTATTCACTAGTTGATTCCTAGTGTCTACCCATGTACATCCATATTCTTTCATTTTCAGTAATATTTAGCTATTACATTTTTTAAAAATGGCATATGTACTCTGAACAAAATGTTCTGTCTTTGGCAGAATGTAATAGTGGCAATTCATGATTTCCTAGAAATCCTTACAATTTTTACATCATCAAAATTATTGGATTTATTTTATTTTTTTATTTTAATTTTAATTTTTTTTTTTTTTTGAGACAGAGCCTCAAGCTGTCCCCCTGGGTAGAGTGCCGTGGCATTACAGCTCACAGCATCCTCCAACTCCTGGGCTCAAGCGAGTCTCTTGCTGCCGCCTCCCAAGTAGCTGGGACCACAGGCACCCACCACAACACCTGGCTATTTTTTGGTTGCAGCCGTCATTGTTGTTTGGCGGTCCCGGGCTGGGGATTCGAACCCGCCACCTTAGGTGTACGTGGCTGGCACCTTAGCCGGTTGAGCTATAGGTGCTGAGCCAAAATTATTGTATTTATTTTAATTGATGTTTCCTTTCATTCCACAGGCTAATGTTATATGGGGTATAGAATGTACCCCTGTGGTATGATGTAGCAAAAAAAAGGCTTTATGATCAGACAGTGAGATTTTTTCCTATTTTACTTTAATATAACTACATTACATCTGAGCTTCAGCTTTCTTCCATACAAGAGGAATTAGTATCACGTGCTCTATGTCACTATTATAGTGTTCTATGGAATCTCACTCCAACCCACAGGACCTTACGGTCTTTGTTATTTTCTCTTTCTTCTGTATTTTTATTTATTGTTCTACACTGATTTTTTACTTGAGACACACAAGATCCTTTTCTGACCAGTCTAAGAAAACAGATTTTCAAAAAAGAGAACTTCATTTACTCCCTCAGCCTTCCAACCTATCAAAGTCATCCTATTTGAAACAAAGTAAGCAAACAAAAAGTCATGTGTAGAATTTTGACATTTATAGTACCCTTTGCTCTTAGACTCACATCATTAGAGCTTTTTGTCCCACAAGGTGTCCAAACTATTTTGTTTTTTTCTCCATCACACATGTGAAGAACAAGTTGTCTTGGGGACCACATTAAATACACAAAGGTTAGCTAAGGAAAGCTGATTAGCAAAACAACAGCAACAACAAGAAGTTCCTACATACTCTCTTGACAGCACAGTAAATAAAATACTCACAAAGTCAGCATGCAGTTGAGTGAGGGCAGGTTGGAAACCGCAGACTAAGCCATCTCTCATTCTGCTCCCGTTAAAATTACTGCCAATCACTTCTCATTTCTGAACTTACTAAACCTGTCCGTAACTGTTTGTATTTGAATTTGGTTTAAAAGTCTCTACTTGGGCCCCCTTCTTCATTTTAGGTGGTCTTCAGACTTCTTTGCTAACTTACTTTTCTCTGTACATTATTTGATCATCACTGATTCTCAGGACTTTACTTTTGATCCAGTTCACTTAGGAAAATAGAGTAGGAAGCTTATCTCCTTTTGGTTTTCCCCAATATCTACTTAGAAAAATTTCTAACATTTTGGAAAAAAAAGAAAAAATGGTGTAGTTAACACCTATTAAACTCTCCAAAGAAATTAATAATTTCTCTCCTTCTATCTCTCTCTCTTTCTCTATCTCTCCCCCCATTTTTCTCTATCTCATGTGCCAGCAAGTGGCCAACATCATAGAACACCTCCTCTAAAGATTTTAGCATAAATCTTCTAACAATAAGACATATTGTCATATGTGCTAACCTTCTAAGTCTGCCATAATAAAAATACCAGGAAATGGGAGGCAGGTATAGAACACAAATGTCTTAATCCTGTAATTGGGTAAATGAGATGAAGGCTATGTTGATTAGTAGGGTGTAAGCACTCCAATGTGTACAAATAGTCAACACATTGAATCCCATAATGGCATAAATGTATTTATGATCTATGTACAAATGACTTAATAATAATAATAATAATAATAAAGACAAAGTGATATATGCAAGTATTAAAAAAAACAAACAAACAGAAGTTTACTTTCCACAGTTCTGAGGGCCAGAAGTCCAACTCTAAATGCCAGCATGTTTGATTTCCTCTGAGGCTTCTCCTCTCTGTTTATAGACACCACCTCTGGCTGTGTCTTCACAAAGCTATTCCTCCCTGTATGTGTGTATCCCTGGGTCTCTTCTTCTTTGTTATTGTTTTGCTTTTAATTAACCCATAATTTTTGTGCATATTTATGGGGTATAATATGTTGTTTTAAGACATATATAGTGTCATAATCGAATCAGGGTAATTAGCATATCTACCAGATCAAATACTTGTCAGTTCTCTTTGTACAAGAGAGCCTTCAAAATCCTCGAGTGTAGATATCATGAGGAATACAGCACCCTACTGTTGATTGTAGGTGCTCCACCACGCAACAGAGTAACCAAACCTACTTCTATCCAACTGTGAGATTGCATCATTGACCATCTTCTTCCATCCTCCCTCTGTCCCTACCTCTTCCTATAAGGACTCTAGTCCTATTGAAATAGATTCCCAACCTAGGACCTCAATTAACCTCAGTTATGTCCCTAAAAGTCCTGTCTCCAAATCATTCAGAAGTTAGAGGTTCAACCTATACATTTTGAGGAACATAATTCAGTTCCTAACATCCTATGAAACAACAAAACCAGCATTCCAACCCAAGATAACAGTAATTCTGTGTCATTAAACATTCAGTTTATATTTCCACAATTGTCCTCAAAGACATTTTTACAGTTGCTGTTTCTATGACTCAAGATCCAATCAAAATTCATATTATAATTAATTGATTCATATATTTATTCTAACGAAGAAAACTCCTGTTTATGTTTTTCTCTTTTATTTTTCTTTGTTTATCTATTCTTAGTTCAGGCCATCACGTTGTATGAGGACACACATCTTCCATGTGTCTGAGTGGTTCCTCGTTGTCGGATTCTGGTTCCATGTTCTTTGGAAGGCATGCTTCACAGACAAACGTGCTCCTTCTTGCATGTTGGTTTGTTCTACTGTTACTGGTTGTCTTCATGTTAAAATTTTGCACATTTTCTTCAAAATATAGGAAAACTGCCTCGTATATTATCCATATGATAAATACTCCCACGTCTACATCTGAAAATCAAATCTTAAGTTGCTCTTTTGTAACATGTAATAGACTGGACTTGTCCATGCAAATATCTAAAACCTAAATCTCTGCCAGTCCAAAATAAACAAATTATTCTTTCCTTCCAACTCCTGAACATGTTGTGAACCTTGTTCTATTTTTATTAATTAGTTTGTCTTTACAAAACTGTACCATATAACATCCAAAACACAAGGACAGAAATCTTCCAGCTCATGCTCTCATAGAGTAATTTGCTTAATCTTGCATTTACCTCTAAATATGCCTCATATATGTCTTCCTTCCCTTATTTCCATTGTATAATTGAAACCATACCTTTGTTTCTTATACTATGGCAATAGTGTACCTTAATTTGTAATCTTTATTTCTTACCTCTTTAAATTCAAATTGTTACCAAACAGAAATTTTATGAATTACCAAACTTATCATATTCTTATCTTGCAAAAAACATTCTCTAGTGTATTAGGTCAAGGTTCTCCACAAGGAGAAAGCTGATAGATGGTTAAAAAGAGATTCATTTTGAGGGAATGGCTCACTTAATTAGGAATCCGGAGAAGTCTTATATTCTAACCATCTGACATCTGCAACCTGGAAACCTAGAAAAGATGGTAGTGTTGTTAGAGTACAAACTCAAAGGCTTGTGAATCAGGGGAGCCAATAATGTAAGTCACAGCCCAAATCAAAGTCCTTAGAATCTTAGTATACAAATATCCCCCACTCTGTCATAAGAATGCAATTTCTGGCTCGGCGCCTATAGCTCAACTGGCTAAGGCGCCAGCCACATACACCTAAGGTGGCGGGTTCGAATCCCCAGCCCGGACCTGCCAAACAACAATGAGGGCTGCAACCAAAAAAAATAGCCGGGCGTTGTGGCAGGCGCCTGTGGTCTCAGCTACTTGGGAGGTGGACGCAAGAGACTCGCTTGAGCCCAGGAGTTGGAGGTTGCTGTGAGCTGTAATGCCATGGCACCCAGGGGTACAGCTTGAGGCTCTGTCTCAAAAAAAAAAAAAAAAAAAGAATGCAATTTCTATATGTTTCTAAAGCCATATTTTTTAGTAATAAATATTTAACATTTTTAAAAGATTAGATCTCTTTTATTTTGTTTTCATAGAATACATAGTTCATTGTTCGATAATGAATTATTTCAGATAGTAAAATATATTTACCTAACCTCTCTTTATTTTATAGTATTAAATTTGGTTCATGTCTTCTTTTGATGTGTTACATAGACAATTAAAACAGGCACATTTCCAAATGCCGGTTTTCCATGGTCTAATGAAGAGCAACATTGTTTTTAAAATCAGCATGATAAAACATGGCAACAAATTTGTATTACATTGATATATGCAGTGTCAGAGTAGGCTCTTTTATATTTAACTTCTATCTGAATTTCCCTTTTAAGGGCTATCATCTGCAGCTAATAATTATTTGCTAAGGCAATCATGTAATAATTATGTTAATATTTACATTTTTCATCTTGAAATAATTTTAAAGCACTTTATGGTTAAGATTCTTTGAAGGACTCAATATGCAAACTAGTAAATAGGTCAAGAACATCACTATCATCATTGGAAACATTTACTATTTCATTGAGTGTTTATAGTTTGGTGGTAGCAATTAAGTTGAAGTATTAGCATCTCTACAGTTATCATTAACTCTTTTAAATCATCCGAAAAAACTGTGATATTAAATTAAAATAATAATAAAACTGTTATGAAGTATTATTTTAATTTATTGCTTTCTGAGCATTTTTGCATTGCTCTTAATTTTGTAGATTAAAAAAGAAATGCGTTTTAATGACTACTTCTGCATCAGTACAATTGATATACAAGTAGTAAACAATAAAAGAACTCTCTGCAATATGGTTTTCACATACAGTGTATGATTTTGTCACTAAATGGGCAATAAAACATATGAATATTTTTGAGACATAACAGAGTGAGAAATATAATAAGATATACCCATAGTATTTTTCCATATTTTTTTATATTTAAAGAAGAATGTAAATTTAAAGAGTGACTTCTGTGAACATCATTAATGTATTCCTCTGTATAGTGGCATAAAAGCCCTATTTAACATTTATTATGTGGAATTACTTTTCTCTCCATTGAGGAATGAGTCAGTTTGACCAAAATATTATAAAATTTTTATAGATTTTCAGAACTGAGAGAATATTTCATGTGGAACTTTGTGTACTGAATTTGTATACTAAAGTCCTTTTTGAGTCATGCAATTTTAAAACCTTACTTCAGTTTTGTTTAGCATTGAATGGAGTTTTACTTTAATAAATTATAGAAATTCAATTAAAAAAAGGAAAATAGTTGGCTATGCCTTTTATTCAGACAGAAAGTAGAAACAATCCAATGTTCTCTTCTAAGGAAAGAACATATAATGTTGGGTATGTAGAATAGGGGACAGTGACATTCCGTGGAGCCTTGTGATTTCTGTGGCCCCTAAACCCATAGTGCATCACTGTGGCCCCTTCTCCCATACTGCATCACTGTGGCCCCTTCTCCCATAGTACATCATTGCCGCATCATCGTGGCCCTTTAAGCCCACAGTGCATCACCTCCACGTCACTGTGGGTTATTCATACAGAACATACACACCAATTAACTTGATAATTCATCCATTCTTTGTTGTTTTCTTCTAAATAGAATATTCAAACAAGTAATTAAAAATTGTAATGATTAAAGAACACAGTGAAATGATAATTTATTTATTTACCAATCAGCTGAATTTCTCTAGGTTTCTCTCTGATCCTGTGTTTTCCCTTCTTACGCAGATTATCAGTAAGGTGAATTTTGTGTCTGTAATTCCTTTGCTTTTCATTATATCCTTAGAAAAATATGTACCTGAAATCCACTTTTTTGATTTTTGAAATTCATATAGGTAAATTAACATATGTATAATTGGCTTTTCCACCTAAGAATATTCAAGTTGATATGAAGCTGAATTTTATTTGCATATAGTGTTATGTTGTATAACATTGCCACATTTAAACAATCCATTACGTTGCATGGACAAAATCCCTGATTTGCTAGACATGTTACTAATTGTCTTCTGATCTTGGTGGATGGATATAAGGGTCTCTCTGGAGTAAATGCCAAGAGTACATTTTCTAAATAATATCAATTTTTTTCAAAGTATAAGTGGAGGTATTCATATCCATCATTTGTATATAGGTGGGCCATTCTGCAACTTGGCTAAATTTTGATAGTAACCTGCTTTTTTTTCATTTATTGGTTGGCAAACAACTAACGATTATCATTTACTACACTTTTACGACATAGTTATTTCCTCTATTATGAGGTGCTTGGTCATAATTTTTGCAACTTTATTTCTAGGGGTTTCTACATGTCTGTTTTTTCTTGTGTGAAATGCTTAGTGATCAAATAAAAGTTATATTTGTTGAAAATACTATCTATGCTATGTAGCTTGACTTCACTTATTAGTAAAAGGCTAATAATTACCCAATCTAAATAACAATGGTGTTTTCTAAACTGTATCTGATAAATGGGTGGAAAAAGCAAATGTATTCTTTAATTAATAGAAAACTCATTTTGACCTCATACCTGACAGAAACTGGGGATCCCCACCATTCTAGATATCACACTCTGAGAAGTGCTGTCTAAAGCAATTGTCTATGTCATATTTTCTCCACCTTATATTCAATGCAAACATATTATATGGAAGAACAACATAAAATATGATATAACTTTGGGAAACACTTTCAATGAATAATTTTGAAAATACCTTTATTATTAATGTTAAAATAGTAATTATGCCTTATCTGGGCTCTCATTATTATCTTCCTCCAACATCGTAAAAGCACCTGGAAGGGAACTGGCCTAGCTATTGCTCTGTGAGCCCTTGATGCCAAGGGTACTAAATCATTGTCATTTAAGAATATAATTAGCACATCTCACTAGCTAATGAAGATGATGACCATTAAAATCCTTTACCAGTTTATAGTTCTCCCTTTATCACAATTTAGCCACAATGCCATTTCAGAGTAATAACAAAATTGGTTCACAAATGACCCCTGCACTAATGAACAAGTATCACTTTGTATCAAGGAGCCAAGGATTATTTATTCATCACACTCCTAATTATATTATGTAGTGAAGTTGTATTGCTGATGAGCTTCTGATGTTATTCAGTCAATGAAATATGAAATATCAGTTTTATGTTGGGATTACAAAGCAAAACCACATAGAACATATGTATTTTTCTTCAGCAATCCTTAAAGAATACTTACATTAAATTGCCACATTCCAAGCATTTAAAAGTAAAGGATAAGTAATAGTTCATACAAATAGACTATAAAAGCATTTCATAAGTAATATGCTCTCATTTTTAATTTAGAGATGTTCTACCTTTTAAAACTCCTTATTTTATTTTACTAAGAATTCATAATCTTTTTTTAAATGTAAAGCACATATTTAAGATTATATAAAATAATAAATTATGGATATTAGCATTCTCAAAACTATAGTATATTATAGTTTTTAAAAATTGAGGATTTTACCTCCTTCATGTTTACATGGATGGAGCTGGAAAATGTTCTTCTTAGCAAAGTATCTCAAATGTACCCAGAAAAAGTATCCAATGTACCCAGCTCTTTTATGAAACTAATTTATAGTTTTCATATGAAAGCTATAACCTAATTATTGCCTAAGAATATGGGGAGGGGGCTGGATGGGTGGAGGGAGGGTGATTGGAGGGATCACCTCTATGGTTTATCTTATAAGGGTACATGTGAATCTTTCTAAAAGTAGAATATAAACATCTTAACACAATAGCTAAGAAAATGACATGAAGGCTATGTTAACCAATTTGGTGAAAATATTTCAAATTGTATATGAAAACACCACACCATACCCTATGATTGCATTAATGTACACAGCTATGATTTAATTAAAAAATAAATAAATAAAATAAAATAAAATTTGCACAGAAAAAAAATTGAGGATTACTGAAATAATGCATTCATATTTAGGTATTTAAACCAGAAAGGTGAATTAGGGACTCACTGATTCTAAATATTTTAAGGGTGGATGTTTTAGTTATCTATTGATATAGGACAAATTAGCCCAAACTTAATGGGTTAATCATTAAAATGGGTTAATGCATTAAAAACCATGCATTTATCTCATAGTTTTTATGAATCAGGCTACAAAGACTAAGTTAACAAGTTCTCACAAGACTGAACAGTGTTTGGGCAAAGGTTATCATCTCATCTGAATCTCAAGGTATTCTTCAAGGTCATTCGATTTGTTAAAGGAATTTAGGTTTTTGTAGTTGTGCCATGTTCTGTTTTGTAGTTGTTGTGCCATGTTCTTGCTGGTTATCAGCCAGATGTCTCTTTTGGCTTCAAGAACAACTCCTTAGATCTTAAATAAGCAATATCTAACTTCTTCAAAACCCATAGGAGAATCAGCCTGCAAAGACAGAGAGGTATATACTCGAAGACAGACTAGACCAGCGGCTCTCAACCTGTGAGTTGTGACTCCTTAACAACAACGAAAATACATCCTCATATCAGATATTTACATTATGGTTCATAACAGTAGTAAAAGTACAGTGATGAAGTAGCAGTGAAAATAATTTTATGGTTGGGGGTTACCACAACGTGAAGAATGGAGAACCACTGGACTAGACTATCCCATGATATTTTTAAGTTTGGTCCACACTCGAGGTAACATGATTACATGGTGCCTGTACAGTTGGTAACCATAGAATTGTAACTATTTGTTCCCTTCTGAAATGCAACATATGCTTACCTCTTTTAGGATTATCCAAATTCCCATCCCATTATAACACAAACTCAAAATCCAGAATCTCAACAGCTCAAAGTCTAAAGCCCAGGTGTATATCAGAAGCCTAAACCTAATTCACTAAGTAGAACTCCTTGGGCAAAACTCTCCATCCATGAACCCATAAAAATCAAGTGACGAGTTGCTGGTTCACAGTATTTTCATTTTACATTGGTGGGGCAGGTATAGGATAATGCTTATAAAAAATATGGTCCAAAACAGGAAAATGGAAGATAAACAGGAATAACTGGCCCATTACAGTTGTGAAATGTTGAATGTTCTTAATTGAGTTTCTAGGCCTGGATAAAAGGCTGATGACTCTTAGTCAAGAAAATTTATAAACCCTTAATTTCTGAAAGTGACTTAGCTTGACTAATTATTCTGATTTTTTTTTTTTTATATTTGTAAGATTGTGAGTAGAGTTTTGGCAGGCATCTTTTGCATTCTGGGGAGGCCAATAATTTTCAAAATCTAGTTCTTCTCTTTTTTTTGTTTCTTCATCAATCCAGGCAACATTCTTAGCAGTCAGCTTTACAGTTGAGCCTTGAACAACATGGGACTTAGGGATGCTGACTCTCCATGCAGTTGAAAAACCATGTATGAATTCTGTCTCTAAGAATTTTACTAATAGCCTACTTTGACAAAAAGCCGTACAGATAACATGGAACAGTTGACTAATACATTTTAATGTATATATATATATATATATATATATATATCATGTACTATATTCTTACAATAAATTAAAATAGAGAAAATAAAATGTTATTAAGAGAATCATCCAAAAGAATGCCAGTAGATGTGGTGTGTCATGCATGTAAATCTTAACACGTTTGGAGGCTGAGGAAGAATGATCACTTGAGGTCAGGAATTTGATATCAGCTAGGTAATGTGGTGACACCTCATCTTTCCAAACAATATAAAGCTTATCTGAGCATAGTGGTTTATGCCCATGGTCCCAACTATTTGGGAGGCTGTGAAGGAGGGTCATTTGAGTCCAGGAGTTTGAAGTTGCAGTGGCCATGATGATATCACTGTACTCTATCCAGGCAACAGAGCAATACCCTGTCTCAAAACAGAAAAATAAAATCATACAAAAGATAAATAAAAATACTATTCATTAGTGCAAATGGATCATTAGTAGAATTTATATCCTCGCTATCCTTATGGTAAGTAGTCTGAAGAAGAAGAGGAAGAGGAGGAGCCCATGTGGTTCAAACCCATGTTGTCCAACCATTAACTATACATCCACTTTCATCAGCTAAAATCTCTGATTCCCACATAACCTTATAATGCCAATCTGTCTTCCTTTTTCTGTTTTTCAGTAACATCCCTCACTTTCTTCTGAATCCTCCCTGATAGCATCTTCCATATTCATTTTTCTAACAATTTGTTCAAGGAGATTTAGACTTTCATGTGCTTCTTAAAATTCCTTCCACTTCCACTGACTTTCTGGCTCCAACAATGCTATAAAAATTATCTATCTATCTATCTAAATATATATGCTTGTGCTGGTACAATAACTACATATATGTATGTATTGTATATATATAATGTTCAAGTACCATTAGTTTCTGATGCTAAGTAATACATTATCAATACCTCAAAATTCCCATTAGTTAAGAGTTTGGAAATAGCTTATCTAGTTTCTCTTCTCTGGTTTTCAGAAGAAAAATTTTAAAAAATTGACTAGCACTTTACCTTATATGAATCCTAGGGTCAAATACATCTGGAATTTATTTTGATTACTAACTGACTTTTTCTGAGATCTTTGGGTGAAAAACCTATAGCCAGCTTGTTGCTATAGCTTCAGAATTAGTGTGTTTTAGTACTCTCCGTGTATAATAGTAGTGACATTGGGCATAAAGTTTGTAACAATAGTAATTACTGAGATTATATCATAGGAATTGACAGTATACTGAAATGTAATTAAATTGCATTAAAGTAATTAAAATGATTTTTAAATTTAAAAATTAAAATTATATGTATAAAAGGCATTATAAATTTGATCATTAATTACTTGGTTTCATTTAATGTTAGATATATAGAGCATGGGATATCCAAATTTATGTGCAGTTTTAATTTACCAAAACCTATCACTGGGCTGTGGTGGCTCACACCTGTAATCCTAGCACTCTGGAAGGACAAGGCAGTTGAATTTCCTGAGCTTGGAAGTTCAGCCTGAGCAAGAGGTAGACCCTATCTCTACTTAAAATAGGAAAACTAGCCAGGCAATGTGGCAGGTGCCTGTAATTTCAGTTACTTGGGAGGCTGAGGGAAGAGAATCACTTGAACACAAGAGTTTGAGGTTGCTGTGAGCTGTGACGCCAGGGCCCTCAACCCCAGGGTGACTGAGTGAGAAAGCCTCTGTCTTAAAAAAAAAAAAAAGAAAGAAACCTATATTCACATTGTGGATTTATCGTTTACATTATTTAAATTCAGTTAGAAACATGGTTAAAAAATTAAATGAATGAATATTTATTAGAATAACTTTGAAAGGAATTTGTGGGGGATGAGGTCAGGACTTTGGAAGAATAGCTTAGTTCAAGCGAGATCTTCAAATACGTTTTATTCCTTATAGAAACTTAAAGGAAGGTTGTGAATTTTAAAAATAAAAGAGATAATCACTTTAATTTGGCCCTGCTCTCAGAAACACAATTAAAAAAAATCATAACAAAGGATTCTACCGTTGTTTTATCATATGCCTCAAAAAATTATGTTTTTTGTTGGTATTTATGGACAATCTGTAAATAGTTTTTGTGACTGTATAATAAGCCTATAAATTGGGGGAATGAATTGAAATGAAGTAAAATGCATAATTACATGGATAATTTTGAAGCAGTGAATGATATAAGTGAGAAAACATTTTTATACAACAGCATGCGTATTTTCTAACATGTCCCTCACTAATTAGCAGTGTACTTCATTGTTCCGGGAGCTTTTTTATTTTGAAATATATTCCTTCTGTGTCTCGCATGTCGAGGACCTTCATCATAGAAGGTACAAGATTTCAGCTCGGTGCCTGTGGCTCAAGCGGCTAAGATGCCAGCCACATACACCTGAGCTGGTGGGTTTGAATCAAGCCTGGGCCCGCCAAACAACAATGATGGCAGCCACCAAAAAATAGCCGGGCATTGTGGCGGGCACCTGTGGTTCCAGCTGCTTCGGAGGCGGAGGCAGGAGACTCGGTTAAGCCCAGGAGTTGGAGGTTGCTGAGCTATGATGCCAAAGCACTCTACCCAGGGGTACAGCTTGAGGCTCTGTCTAAAAAAAAAAAAAAAAAAAAAAAAAAGAAGGTACAGGATTTCATTGAATGCTTTTTCTGAATCTATTGAGGTGATCATAGGATCTTTGTTTTCTTCTTGTTTATGTGATAAATCATGTTTATTGGTTTGCATATGTTGAACCATC
>CAUYTI010021938.1:0-30216 GCA_963575145.1 Galago senegalensis
TAATCTTCTGGATGATTTTTTTTTTCAATTTCATTTATTTCTGTTTTAATTTTGGTTCTTTCTTTTCTTCTGCTGGATTTGGGATTGGATTGATCTTTCTTTACCATTTCCTTAAGATGATTCATTAGATTGTTGATGTGTTCTCTTTCTGCTTTTCAGATGTAGGCACCTAATGTGATAAATTTCCCTCTTGGGACTGCTTCTGCAGTATCTCACAGGTTTGGGTAACTTATAGCTTCACTGTTGTTATGTTTGAGGAATTTAATAATTTCCTTTTTTATCTGTTCCTTAATCCAACTGTAATTCAGCATAAGGTTGTTTAATTTCCATGCCTTTGACTTGAGGCATGACTTCAACTTTTTTGACTTGAGAAGGTATAATTCCAATCTTTTTAATTTTGTTGAGGTTTAATTTGTGTTCTATGATGTGATCTATTTTGGAGTATTTTCCAGGGGCTGACAAGAAGAGTATATATTCCTTAACTTTGGGCTGGTATGTTTTGTACATGTCTATTAAGCCCAATTGTTCCAGGGTTGCATTTAAGTTCCTTGTATCTTTATTTTCTGTTTAGAGGGTCTGTCCAGTTCTACTACAGGTATGTTGAAGTCCCAAGAAATTATAGTGTTATAGGATATCATATTGCTCAGACCAAATAAAGGTCTGTTTCATAAATCTGGGAACATTAAAGTTGGGTGATTTTTAATCTGAGAGATTTTCTACCTTCTAAGGGGACATTTTACAAATGTAGTGATCTTATCTGTAATGTCTAATTGTAAGATTAAATTATAAATTTAACTTTTAATGGATAATCTTATTTCCCTGAGAGTCAAGGTTCTGGTATAAACGCCCCATTACTGAATACTCTATAATACACAAATGGTGCATCATTGCTGAGGGTTAGCTGTGAAAGGGGCAAATGAGAAGTAGAAACACAACATACAATCAATGGTGTTTGTGTTAATTAAAACAAACATGAAGCTGAAGAAGACACATTTCCAAAGCCCAAGATGGTGTTTGTTTGTAGCCCAGATGTTTATTTAGGTTAAGATATAACTAAGGGCTTAAATATGTTACTGCTGAGGAACACGTCCAGAGAATATTTTATTTTTAAATCCATGTTCCTCCAAGTGTTGGCCACATATTACCTAACATGGATCCCAAAGGGCACTTGTTCACATTTCAAATTCTTGTCCTCACATCAGGGTCAAAGGTCAGAATCTCTGTCATCCAGAAATCAGGATTATTAATAAGTGCTTCAGATGATTCTTGGGCAAGATGGAATTTGGGAGTCAAGGCTTCCATCAAATTAAAATCACTAAAGTGCATTTTACTTTCTTAAGGTGGGTTTCTGCTTTCATCTGAAAGTAGCCAAAAAGAGTCTTTGTTTGTGTTTTGCTTTTTTTGCTTTGTATATGCTTTGGTAAAGGATTTACAAAGTGGTTATTAGCCACTTATGGAAGCAGTTGTGTACACTTTGTCTATGGTCTGCAGACCACCTGAGAGAGATGTATATCAAAGAATAGCATCCTTTTTTTTTTTTTCAAATATCAGATACAAATGTTGAAGTACAGAAAAGCCACTTCTTGGCCAGGAAATGAGAAAAAAGGAACTCTTTCTTGAACTTGATTAGGGTGTGAGTGTTCATTGGAATGACACTATGGGGAATAATTTGGCAGTAGCTAGAAAAACATAAAACTGTTTCCCCTATTCCTTGGAAATTCCATGGCCAGGTGCACTTCTAAATAAACTCTTTTTAATATATACCAAGAAATTTATTAATAGCTAATGCTGAGTGAGGAACAGTTGTGATGCTTTCTATATAGTTTTGTTAATAATCAGAACAACTTTTAAAGACAGATGAGCATGGTTGTAGATGAGTTACTGTAAGATTGAGCAACTTGCTGAAGTCCCATGACTTGGTCCCAAGACCAAACCCACACATTCGAACACCAGAGCTCTTGCTTTTAGTCTAGACTGTCCCTTGTGGCTGCTATAGACTGAATTGTGTCCCTCCAGATTCATACATTGAGGCTTAACTTCCAGTGTACTCCTGACATGACCATATTTAGAAATGAGACTTTAAAAAGAGAATTAAGGTTAAATGAGATCCTGTGGATGAGTCCTAATCCAACGTGACTGGTGTCCCATCTAATAAGAGGAAGAGACACAAAAGATGCTCATCCATAGAGAAAAGGCTTCCTGAGAACATGGTGAGAAGACAGCATTCTGTGAGCCAAGGACAGAGGGCTCAGGAAAACCCAAACCCCCTCGCACCTTGATCTTGGACTTTCAGCCCCTAGAACTGACAGAAATACAGATATTTACAAAGTTACACAGATATCTACAAAATTACGATCAGTTATACTATTAGTAACTCAAAGCAAACTCAAGACCTGTAAATAGGAGAATGAATGAATAGAACATGGTTTATTGAAAGGATGAAACTCTGTAAGGATATTAAATAGATTGAGCTTAATCTTTATGCATTAATATGAATAGATCTCAAAAATCACAGTAAGGGAAAAAATTGACAATGATACATCATAAAATACAAAATCATTTGTGTAAATTTAAAATTTACAAAAATTTACATAAATGACCTAAAGATATGGCATGGTTTTTCCACTGGATTGCCTCCACAAAGAAAGAAAACCATCTGGGCATGAGAAACAGATGGAAGTCTGAACTTATCTGGAATAATGAGAGTATTATACAAAAAGAACTTTAAAAATAAGAATTGTTAATTCATTAATTATTCTTTGAGCTCCTTTGTATTTTTTTATCTCAACATGAAGACATTTCATGAAAGAGAAAAAGAAAATTCCAATTGAAAATTATTTTATGATTAAATTCTAATATTCTAATATTCCAATTAGCTAAGAGCAGTCCAGAAATTCTTGAAAATACATCAAGCTTACATGAAATTAAAAAAAAATTAGCATACTATAAGTGACCCAAACAAATTTATAAAGCTGTGTCTTAGGACATAATACTTTAAGAATATTTTGGTCAACAGAGATTCTTTCCTTGTGTTTTAACTCTATTGTTGATATTCATATATTTAAACTTGACCTTGACTGAGAACCACTTTTGGGTCTCATGAATTCCAAATGGAAGTTGAAACTATTGCCATAATACACTTGCTATTTAAGTGGAAAATGAGCAAAGGCTGTGATGAAATAAAACATTTTCTCGTGATCTACACCATTATCTATACCATAATTTAGGGGAGGTATAATAACTGTGTCAATAGAGGATTTTTCTTCATTTTTTCCCCACTCATCCAATACGTAGGAGAAACATAACAGTCCGGAAGTCATCTTTGATAGCATCACTTATACACATTATAGTTTCCTTGAATAAAAAAAACAAAGTTTCCACAGCCAAATAGGAAGGGGGTCTGTATATTCTAAGCACCCTCCTTAGTGGGAAGGATTATTTCCTCACTTGCAGATTAGCTGAAAGTGTGGACTTTGGAGAAAAGTAGAACTTGCTTCAAATTCCAGTGCCCAAACTTACTAACTTCCCTAGATGATTTGCAGTAAGTTACTTCATCTTTCTGCGGCTTAATTTTTTGCTCAAAATTAAAGTATATGTGGGTCACACAAAAGTTCTGTGACAGACTGGTCCATTATTTCACCTCCAAGAATCACAGGCAACAGCATCCTTTTGGATTCACCCATGCTCAGCTTACTAGTGTCGCTGGGAGGGCTCCATTTCTTCCATCCACATCAATTTTACATTTCTTGATTTTTGCATATCTCAGAACTTTTGTAATGACCCGTGTATGAAGTATATCATTATAATTCATATAAAGACCATGTCATATAGAGAGTAAGAATATACATCCCTGAGCAGACTCAGGGATGAAGGTTTGAAGTGTAGCTGTACAACTGGCCAGAGGGATGACATTGGGACATCACTCAACTTTTCTGTTCTTAGCACCGCCTGGTCTGGAAGGAAAGAATTATAGACAGCACCTATCTCATACCTTGTTGGGGTATTCATCAGACTGATATATGGAAAGTGCTTAGAATAATGTCCGGTATATTGTTAGCCTTCACTGTATGTTTGCTACCATGATAATTATGATGCAGTGATTGTAGGATTAGATCTAATATAACTGCATGACACTTAATAGAGGTTTTATAAGCAATAGTTATTGAGACCCAACAAAACCTGATAATTTGTGTAAGAGAGAGAGAGGAAGGAAGGAAGGAAGGAAGGAAGGAAGGAAGGAAGAGAGAGAAGCTGCCTATAAAATAAATACAGTCATGGATCAAAAAAAGAGTCACTGATTTTCTTTTCTGGGACTAAAACTATATCCTCATCTTCTAACCAAGCTTCTAGGGATGATGCATAGTGTCAACTTTTCACATTACTCAAGTTCCCTTTAAAACATAGAAATGATATTAGTCTCTGTGAAAAGAGATTCAAAACCTCCAAATGAGAAGGTAATAATTCCAGCAATCTGTGTTCAACCCTTCGGGGAATCAGAGTGGAGGCGTTGCAACTCACTGAGAGAGGATGTGTCTCTTTGAGACATAAGGATGTGCAATGCCCCTGTGGCCTGGCAGAGCTAATGCAGCTTTCAGTAGCCTCTAATTATCTCCTGCAAGTAATTTGAGCTCTGAGATAACCCAACTTATTGAAAACACACACAGAGGTGAGGGCACTAATTACCCCCAAAGGGCATTTGGGGTTCTCGGTGGTGTGGCTGAAATATATCCCAGACCTCTCTCTGGTGTTCCTGTGTGCCCTGTTTATTCAAATTTCTATCCTGAGATCCAAAGGCTTGGATCAATGGGAGATTAAAAGAAATCCAGATAGAAACACAGTTGGTGATTTCAGCCTCAAATGATAATTAATTTACCCTCTTTCACTCCAGCCAGTTGTACAAACAGGCTGCTAGGAACTTAAAAAGAGGCACAGTTAAAATCGTGCAGCCCAACTATCATCACTAAGGGGGAGGCAAAGGAGGGTGACACAGGCCTGCGTGTTGAATCCCTGCATTGAATCCCCGTCTGCGTATCTATGGGTAATTGATATAACTATGGATATTGCTAATTGATTCTGTTACTGATTCATATCCCTGCTTTTCCCATATATTACATATCCCTGTAGAAGTGTGCTGTCCAGTGTGGTAGCCACTAGCCACACGTAGCTAATGAGCACTTGAAACATATCAAGTCTGGCCTGAGGCTATATGTTGATGTCAGGTTGATAATGTCCTGAATATATTGGATTAGAAACTTTAATATAATAATGTCACCTCTGTTATTTTTTTAACATAGCTACTACAAAATTTATGACGACATGTGTGGCTTACACAATGTTTCCATTGGACAGATATTTTAGAATCAGAGCAGGGAGGGCTACACAAGGGACCCTGGGTGGATCCTGGCCTAGGACCAGGGAGTCCCGGAAGCACTCTTCTTCCCCCTCTTAACAACTGGGTGGACAGGGCAAGTTCACAACCTTCGGGTGCCTGTCTTGTCTATAAAGTAGAGATGATAATAACAGTACATGTACATATACTTCCTAGCACATTCTTGAGTATTACAATTTAATATATATAATGGTCTTAGAATGTACTTGAGCATAATAGGTATCCCATGAATATTAGCTAAGACTCTATTGTAGTGGGACTGACACTTGGAAATTGAGACAGAGAATGCAGTACAGGGAAAAGAAATCATTTGATCCCAACGTCTATTTTAGGTGTAAAGTCACTGTGATTGAGAGAGGGATTTACCCTAGGTCCTACAACCTGTTAGGGACTGAGCTGGGGTAGAGCTCAGCTGTCCTCCCACCTTAGCAATCCCCCCTGATACCACTGAGCCTCACCTTGTACTCCTGAATCCAGCCTTCCTCCCTACTTACTCTTCTGGTATTCAAGTAGCCAAAGAGAAACATGAAAAATCTCCATTCCTTTTAAAATGAGGATAGAAACTCCAACACCTTTCCGCTGAGGTCTGTCTCTGTAAGAGCATTAATATCTTCCCAAGAGACACTCCATATAATGTCCCCAATCCTCCTTGGGAATCCAATATTGAAATACAGGAAGAACTTAATGCAAGATGCCTTTTCAGACTGCAGGTCCAATCACAGAAGACTAGGCTAAGATAGAGGAGAAAATTGAGAGACAGGGCTGAGATCAGATACAGGGGCTTGCAGAGGGGGTGCAGGTGTTGAAATGAACAACCTTCAGGCAGAAGCTAACTAAGCTACTAGTCTCCTAGGCTAGGAGTCAGATGCAGGAGTTTGCAGAGTGGGTACAGAGAGCTAAAGGCTAAGGTGGGTAGGTTGACAACCGCAAACAGGAAGCGGTTTCCACTGGCATGTCAGCTACCTACGACACCTTACATGAACTTTGGCTAATTACAGTATCACTTGGATTGTGGTTTTAAAAGTTCTCTGCTCTTGAAATCATCATGACAGTTCTGAAACAAGGTATAGAAAGCATGAAAATGGGAGAGAACCCAATTCTAGGAATTACTTCCTGAATTCTTAGGAAAAACCAACCTCCTAGCCTTGAATAGTGTTTCCCACAATTATCAAGACTTCGTAAGACCCCCCCACACCTTCCTTTTGGTACAGCAGCTCTTCCCGAGCCTATCTGTTGTTTTACTCTTGATGGAGCATACTTTCGCTTTCAATAAAAGTGCTTGGCTTACGTGGTGCATCTGAAATTCTTTTCTCAGATGATCACCAAGGGCCTGAAAACCCCTCCAGTCAGCGGCCGGTGACGGCCACGGTCAAGGCCTCCAGCAGGCTCCTTCCTTGCCTCATGCCCTCTTCCTGGTGCTCCTGCCCCAGCCCGGCCTGTGTTTCACTTCTCAGCCCTTTCAAGTCTTCACTCAAATGTCATCTTTCCAGTGGGCACTTCCACAACCTCTATTTAAGTTTGTAATCCCTCTTCTCCTTCCCTGCTTCATTTTTCTCTACTGTAGAGCTAATCTATTGATCCAGCACAAAATGTACTACATTAATTACTGTATTATTTGTCACCCCTCTCTAGAATGTTAGTTCTATGTCGCTCACTACCAAAGTTTTGAGACAGACCATGTTATGGTCCATTAGTTTACTTCCAAGAAACACAGACAACAGCGTCCTTTCTGATTTCCCCATATAAATTCAACTTGCTTGGCTTGTGGGTGTGGCTGGGAGGGCTTCAGTTGTTTCTGTCTGTGCAAATTTTATGTTTCTTGAGTTTTGCGTAACTCAAAACTTTAATGACTCACGTAGGAGACAAGGATTTCTACTGCCTAGAAGAGGGGTTGGCACCACATAAATGATTGATAAGAGTTGCTGAATACACGTAGGACTAAAGGGTAAATGTTAAAAATGTTCTTTTCATTTCAATGCTTAATACTGGAGAAAGAATTATAGCTGAACAGTTAAGGTAACCGTCTTTGGAGACAGACTGAGTTTTGAATTCTGGCTCAGTCACTTATTAGCTATGGGACCTGCAGAAAGACGCTTCATTTCTCTGACCTTCACTTGTCTCGTCTATGAACAAAGAATTCTAACACCCATCTTATAGGGTGAGAATGGGGAGAAATGACAAGTTACACGGGAAGAACACCAGCAAAAGGCCAGGCACAAATTAGACTGGAAAATTGGAAATAAATTCTTGAGTGGGCCTATAGTTGTTGAGCAACTGCAGGGCCACATAAGAATAGACACAATTAAATTCTTCAGGGGGGTGCCCTGCCAGTTCCCCCCAGTTGGGGACAATGTAAGGGGTATATAGCACACTTCCCGATTAAAGGACACACTACAACTTGGACTTGGGAATTTATCTTACAAACACAAATAATGTAACTTAATCATATGTACCCTCATACTTGTCTGAAATTAAATATATATATATTTCTTTTTCTCACCACTCCAACATTAAGGGGTCAAGTTATTTCTCTGCCTCCCCAGCAAGACACAATCTAAAATCTCCCAAGGGTAAGCCTGAGTAACTGATGCTATATTAGCAAAGCATGACTTCAGAATATCATATCATCCCGGGTTCTGACATGTCCATATTCAAAAAACTAGGTGGTAACAGATTAATGCTTAAGGTATTTCAAGTCTTGTTTCATTTTAAAGTTATGTTAAGAACTTATTCCTCGGTATCTAAGATTTATGACTGACCCAGAGGGGTCAGCTGAGAATGATAAGGAGCTCAGAGTAGAAATCATATAAAGACTTTTTAAAATTTTCTCTCTAGACTCTTCCCAGCGAAAAAGAAGGCTTTCTAGACGTCTGATTTCCAGTCCAGAATGTAAGGAGAACGGGACTCCTAACTTCCATCATCACAATAAGAAAAAAAACTAACGAACTGAAAACCAAGGCAGTGGTTTTCCTTATGACATCAAGTCTCTGTTATATAGACAAAGACTCCTTTTAGAGAGACTTGACATCACAGGGAAATCTACTGCCTCAAAAGTTGAAATGGACAGACAGGCAATTCCAGAGCATCCCAATTTTCTGCAGCAGCAGCCCAGGAAAAAAACACGCCACTGAAAACACACCAGGGGAAAAACTACCAAAAGAACTGCAGGGTTCACACCTTACTTAAGTTTCTAGAACAGTGATTTTCAACTGGTGTGCCACAAGAGGATCTCAGATGTGCTATAAAAATTTAAATATCATCAATTAAATTATTTTCAAAAGAAATTCAAGCACAGTAAATATGTTCTTTTTTTTCCTTTGAGACAGAATCTCATTCATTTGCCTTGCATTAGAGTGCCATGGCATTATAGCTCATAGCAACCTCAAACTCCTGGGCTCAAGAGATCCTCCTGCCTCAGGCTCCTGACTAGCTGGTACTAAAGGCACCCACCACAATACCTGGCTGTTTTTAGAGACCAGGTTTCACTCTTGCTCAGGCTGCATCAAGCTTCTGAGCTCAAGCAATCCACCTGCCTCTGTCTCCCAGAGTGGTAGGATTACAGGAGCCACCATTTTATTCTTTCTTTTGGTCAACATAATTTAGGTGTGTCTTGGAAGTTAAACAATAGGTTCAAGTATGCTGTGAGATTAAAAAAAAAAAGGTTGAAAAACACTGCAGAGAGAAAGGCAATCAAGGAAATAAAAATAAGGATACTAGAGGAAATTTTGTGCTCTGATCCCTACAGCCTCAGCAGATGGTAAGCAAGTCCTAACCCTTAGCCTGAGAAATAAAAAACTGATAAGAGCCAATTTACTTCAATTTCATTTACTCAGTATGTAAATGAGACTAGACTACAGTGAAAAATTACGTTCTAGACTGCAATGAAAATTTCGAAAATTTTGTTCTAGACTGCAACAAAAAATTACAAGGCATGCTAAAAGACAAAAACTAAAGTAGTTTGAAAACAGAGAGAGAGCGAACATCAAGACAAGACTCATGTGACAGATGTTGGAATTATCAGACGTGGAATTATAGACAATTATTTTGAATACATTTGAAGGCTGTCATGGAAAAAATGAACAACATGCAAGAGCAGATGAAGAATAGAAGCAGAGAGACAGAAATGTTAAGAAATAATTAAAAAGAAAAGCTAGAAATCAAATAGCCCGTTCCTGAAATGAAGCACACTTTTGATGAGCTCATTCATGTATACGGCATAGCCAAGGAAGGAGTCAGTGAGCTTGAAGAAAAATAAGCTTTTCTTAAAGAAACCACACTGAATATAAAAGGAATAAATGCTTAACTCCAGGATGGAAATTGGTAAAAGATCATACCTGAGGAAAGCTATTTAGCATTACATCAATGTATTGAACACAAGATACCCTTTGAAATGATTGCTTGCTAATTGAGTTCAGTGGACTTTAAAATTATACTCTCAAATTTTATGGAGTGAGCATCATCAAAATGGAATTTTTATGACAAACCTTTAATAGCGAACATATACCGATTGTTAGCTGATGAAATAATTTTCAGAGAATGCATTTGTTGTGATGTTTTCCATTAATGTGTCATCTGCCTTTTATTCATTTACAATGAAGCACTTTTTATTCTACCCATACAAGAGCTTCTAAGAAAGCTACTTCCAGTAAACCTTTATGATATGCAATTTCTCAGCCCCATAATTTACAGTTGAATCTTCCACTTTCCCTTTTGAGAAGTCTATTTCTAAACCACCTGCCCCATCTTTCTTTCCAGACTGATCATCGTATATTGCTTATACGCTGCACTTTTCTTATTTTAAACTTAGAGAAATTCTCTTGCAAAACTTTCTTTACTGATAAGGATACGGTTAGTAAGAAAACTCTGAACAGATTATTTATAATTAGAGTTGAAGTTATGGGACTCCCTTATAGGAGGGTCAGTAAAAAAAATTCAGTCAAGTTTAATATTTTGAATGCCTAAGTAAATTGTGTAGAAGGCTGCTAAGTATGCTTCCCAGGCATGCCTACATGCTGTCGGGAATGAAGAAAACTTGAGTGACTGGATCATTCAATAATTTGCAACATGTGGTGTTATTATTATTGATATTGAAATGTAGTACAAATGCCCCTTGGTCATTAGTTAATTTTCTTCAGTCTGGGTCCTCCTGCCATCTGACTTCTCCCTGTCCCCAGGAAAAGATGAAACACTGAAATAAGACTGAGTTTTTGCATGAGGCTTTCCAATTTGTTCTTAGGGAGTATTACAGCAGTCTGGCACTGCAAGAATCTCTGCATGATTTTTAGAAATAAAATGGATGAGTATTTTACTAGAGTGCTTATTAAGAACTCACAAGCCAGACATTGCATATGGAATATTCAATGCCTCCCTGCATATAAGCCTCTCAACAAGCCTCTGTGAGCTAGGAAAGGCTCCTTGGCTGACTTTGTGTCCTGCTATATTCTTTGCATCATTGCAAAATATTCTCCAGCCCTATGGGCTGCCTCATTATGCCCGGACCAGTTGGGAGCTGCATCTCCACTTTTGTATATCCCACAGCACAGATGGAGTCGTTTGGATAAAATGTGTACTCAGTAATCATTTGTGGCAGTGGTCCCTAACCCTTTGGGCACAAGGGCCTGGTTTCATAGATGATTTTTCCATGGACCAGGAAGAGGGATATGGTTCCAGGGTGATACAAGAGCATTACATTTATTCTACACTTTATTTCTGTTATTATTGCATTGTGATGCACAATGAAATGATTATACAGCTCACCATGATGCAGGATCAGTGGAAGCCCTGAGCTTGTTTTCCTGCAACTGGTCCCAGCATTAGCATCACCACCTCAGTTCCACTTCGGATCAGTGGGCATTAGGTTCTCATAAGGAACACATAAATTGGACCCTCACGTGTGCAGTTTACAGTAGGGTTCGTGCTCCTATGAGAATCTAATGCCACTGCTGATGTGACAGGAGGCGGGGCTCAGGCAGTGATGCGAGTGATGGGGAGCGGCTGTAAATACAGATGAAGCTTCATTCTCTCACCTACCCCTCACCTCTGGCTGTGCAGCCCAATTCCTAGCAGACCATGCACCAGTACTGGTTTGCAGCCCAGGGGTTGGGGATCAGAGATTATTAAATTAAAGGGGAGAAACAAAAAGCATTTGACTCTTCAGGAAGTTTGCATAGTGACTGCTTCTCACACGGCCATCCTTCTTGTGGGAACAGTGACCTGTACCTTCCACTGTGAACTTCCTGTCCCCTGGAGCATCCAATCTGGATAGGACTCTCACTCCAAATGTCCTCATCTCTCCTGGCCAAGGTGTGGACACATGACCCAGGACAAGTCAATCATATTGTCTCTTCTAAGGATATTCATCTGTACCCAGTGACACAAAAATTGGAAACAACTGGTCCTACTTTTTATTCTCACCCAGCTCAGCAACCTGAGCTTTCTGGGACTTCTCAAGTTCAGTCCCTCCTGGGTGTTCAATCTGTCTAACCAGAACGCTCTTCCCACAGACACTTAAGTGGTGTCCTCTACATCTTACTCCCATCTTTGCTCAAAAGTCACTTCCTCAAAGAGAACTTTCCCCACAATGCCTATTTAAATAGCTCCATCTAACTGCCTTGTCCCTTTCCACCCTCTTTCTTTGCCTTATTTTCATTGCTCTTTCCCCCCACTTGAAATTTCTATGTATTGTTCTCCTTCTCTCCCACTCGAGAGGGCAGGTACCTGTCCTACCTTGTTTATTCAGGAAGATGTTTGCTAGCACATAGTAGATAGTATAAATATATTTACAGAATGAATGAATAAATGTTACCTAAATCCCTGGGATTGCACTAATTCCTGTCCTCTCCTAAATCTAATCAGTTGTCCAGCTTTTCCTTTTATTTTTCTAATACCTATTTTTTTCCTCCTTTTCATGTGTTGTGCTTAAGTTAGAGGTTAAGTTCCTGATACTTCCCATTTAAGAGCCCCAACTGAGATGTTTCAAATGTAAAAGTACATTTAACATCGTTCTTGCAAAAGCATTTCGCAGCCTTTCTGGCACACAAATACAGTACAATCTGTATGAATTTCTCATTCTAATCCTTTTCTGCTCTCTTCTAGCTAACCTCAAGTATAGCCTGCAGTGGACCTGAACATCTGTCAGATAGTACCAGCTGCATAGTTTACGCTCCATAAACATTAGTTAAAAATTCTATTTGAACTGAAAAGGACTGCTATGCCACTGCCCCGACCTTTAGAAAAACTATAGTCACCTGGTACAAGAGTTAGAACATGCCAGGTGCCTGGGAAATGCCATCCCAAACTGACATTTGGGTGGATGCAGGCAGAAATACTTCTTTTACTGAAACAAAAATACCAACCTATTCATGTTTATTCAAACTATAAACCATAAACCTGAAGAAGCATAAACTCTCAAACTATAAACATGTTTGTGTAAATAGGCATCTCTGAGTCAGTCACTATTAGAAGGAATCAAAGGTGTAAGATAAAGATTCAATCCAAGTGGGACAAGTGACCACAACCAAGCAGGTGTTTGCTGGTCATCCAGACATCTCCCAGTGAGAAGCGTTCACTGCGGGCTTGCTATAGGCCAGCAGTTCTCAACCTGTGGGTCCCAACCCCTTTGGACTGTATTAAAGGTTTGTGGTATTAGAAAGGTTGAGAACCACTGCTATAGGCAAAGCATGATGCTGGGATCGTCTGGAATCTCAGAGTCTCCATCCTCTAGGAGCTTACCAGATTGTAGGCAAAACAGCTATGTAATCAACCCATGTTGATTACACCAAAATAGATGTCACACCAAAATAGATGGATTTAGTATTAAGAGAAGCAGATTCAACCTGCTAGGAGAGGGAAGGGCCAGCTTATCTGTGTGCATGTTCATTCACTCACTCATCAATTTCACATTGATCATCTTCTTAGTAAGCTTCAAACTATACCCTAGAGCCTAACGGTGTGAAGTCCATATTCCAGTGGGGAATGGTCCATCTACAATTGGGGAGATACACAGAGAGATAGAGAGAGAGAGAGAGAGAGAGACTTGATGACACAATGAGTCTAGAGGATGGAATAAACATTTGCTGCCCTCTCTCTCAAAGCCTGCCATGTGCATTAGCTCACTTATTACGTATCTTATGGTCATATTATCCTTTCCATTAAAGGCTGTGTGACAAATATTTTCCCAAAAAATTAAAGAAATTTAAACATAAAAATAACAGTTGACATCTTTTGAGTTTTTTTAAAAATATATCAAGAACTATTGCAACTTCATTTTTGTATATAGGAAGCTGAAGCTCAGAGAGCTCAAATAATTTGACTGAAGTTTCTTTTTTTTTCCAACTCATTAAGGGGCAGAGGTAGGATTTTGGTCTAGGTGGTCTAGGTTTTAACCTCTTCCCCTGACTGTTCTGCAATATAAATGAGATGTTTGAGTTGAGTCTTAAGGAAGAGATTGCCTCGTGGAGAAGAGCAGGCAGTCCAAGCTGAGGGTGGATGTGTTTTGTTTTCTAGGGAGGCCATAATATGTCATCACAAACTTAGTAGTTTATTCTTCCACAGTTCTGGAGGTCAGGTGTTGGCAAGGTTGGTTTTTCCTGAAGCCTCCGAGGGAGAATACACTCAGTGCCTCCCTCCTGGCTCTTGATGGCTATTGGCAATCCTTGACCACCTTGGGTTACAGATGGACCACTCCATCTTCTGCCTCCATCTTCACGTGGCCCTTATCCTATGCATCTCTGTTTTCTATCTCCTATAGGATACCCACCATTGGGTTTAGAAATCTTCCACTTACCTACATGTGCAATGACCCTTATTCCTCAGAATGTGTAAGGTCACATTCTAAGGTTCCCTGTAGAACATCTTTTGGGGGACACAACTCAAACCATTACAGAGGACATCTGCAGCCTGTGGAGCCATCAGGTGCACAAGACAGTGAGGATGTGAGATGCTCCATTGAGCTGAGAGGTTCCATAGCACCATGGGTGGGTGGAGATGAGGTTCAATGAAAGGAGAATTTTAACAAGTAGCATTATTTGACTCCTTTGGGATTTTCTGACTCCAGATATGAAAAGGAAGATGGACTAATGTAAAGAAAAACTGTTGGCCCCCGAGTGGTGGGAGCAACATCAAGAGATAGAGGAGGCCTGGTATAAGGGCTACTGACTTCAAGGCTAGTTCTGCTCTAGAGGAAGAAGCAAAGCCCCATGGGTAGCCTTACCATTTGAGCTGAGAATTTATTGCCACATCTGTAGGTACCTCTCCCTTAGATACATCAATGTATTCTACTTAGATCCAGAAAATCACCAAATAAATTTTTAAAATCCTTTTCAGTTTTAAACTCATAGACAAACGCTAACCTAGTGATCAAAATCATGTCTGTTTTACCCTGATGGATTAATCACGGAATAGCAGTATCAGTATGCCATAGTTTAAACAATGAATATCAATTGATGTAAACTAGGAAGTAAGATGATTCCTGAACCACTTCCTGGTGTACGTATTCCAGATACAAGGTCTACACCTGCTGATCAGCTGCTTAAATGAACCAATAATTGACAGGGATTTATGCAATGATTGTACTACTCCCTTCCTTATTTTTGGCATAAACACCTAACATTTACCAGCTGCATAATGAAACTTCCAATTGCATTCAAATTATTATGTTCCAGTGCTCAGAATTTCATGTTGTCAAAAAAACCAGCAGCACTATCAAAGGGAAATGACTAATATAAATATATACGCTTACTTTTAGAAAAACGTACAGCATTTCATTTCCATAATAATTGCAAGTTCTCTCTTTGAGAACCAAATTTTGAGTTAAGAAGAGTAATTCTGTTCACTTAGAGACTTTTGCAGATCGAAATCTGCAAAAGCCAGAGTGGCTTCAATTTAGGGCAAATAATTTAAGTTATTTTCAAAGAGAACTGCTTTTTGAATTTCATTTCCAAGAAACATGCTTTCTTATTAAAATAACTTTAATGACTTTCTTGTTCCTCACTTATAACAGATCACACTTCCATTAGAACATTAATTGCCAATGTTTTATTTCATTATTTGTGCTTCATTTAGCTGCCTTAATAACTAAAAACATTTATGCAAAAAAAAAATCATCATAATTGCTCCAGAGTTGGGCTCTTTTATTTTCAAAAGTTTTTATGTAGTGCCAGTACTGTGCAAGAAGAAAAAAAAAATTATTCAGCCTGTCACCTTTTCATATTATAAATTCCACATTTGGCAAATATGTACGTGGGTGCGTGTCTATTTAGTATTTTTATTTAAGCTTCTTCAACTTCTCTTTAATTATAATATTATTTTAGTCTTAATTTTCCACGTTAGCTTTTCCATATTAGCTTCTTTAATCAGTTTTCATTTTCAATGCAGATTAATAATAAATTTTTCATGAAGCTTCTCGAAGATGCTTGCAAAATCCGTCAGCTTTGCGTTTTGATAGTGGAGTTAAAAAATGATGGTTAATTTACAACAGATGTTCATTGCTACCATTTTAGAAAATCTGAAATGACTAAGGATTGGTAGATGCATGTACCAGAAAACTGTGGTTATAAAGCAAAGAAAGGAACGGCATATACAAAGTACAGGACAACAGAGTTACCTCTGCAGGTGATGCAAGTAGAGATAAGATAGAAATCAGGAAAAGTTTAGCACCCAAGTTTCTAGGCAATTCCTCTTGCCCTATTTCTTAAGCCAAATGAGGAACTCATGGGGTATGTGCTTTACTCTTAATCTTTATTTATTTATTTTTGAGATGGAGTCTCACTGTGTTGCCCTTGGTAGAGTGCCATGGCGTCATAGTTCACAGCAACCTCAAACTCTTGGGCTTAAGCAATTCTCTTGCCTCAGCCTCCCAAGTAACTGGGACTACAGGCACCCACCACAATGCCCAGCTACTTTTTGGTTGCATTTGTCATTGTTGTTTTAGCAGACCCGGGCCAGGCTCAAACCTGCCATCTTAGGTATATGTGGCCGGCGCCCTACTCACTGAGCTACGGGCTCCAAGCCTGCTCTTAATCTTTAGACACTTCACATATTTTAGAAACATATACTTCTATCTTGATTCTTCTTGTAAAGAAGAATCTACATCTATCTGATGAAAATGTACTTAATCCTCATCAAAAATAACATAAATGAGACCCTGCTCACCCACTCATTTGACAGTTAAACTTTTCTAAATATCTTCCTATAACTCTACTATACTCTGTTCATTTACTGTCTCCCCCCAAATCAGTATCAAGTTGGATAATTGTTTCTCTTTTGGAAATCAATCTGGAAAAAAATTGTTGCAATAAAATTAAAAGAACAATATCTAATTTCAACTTATGAACATCTGAGGGAAATACAGTTGAGCTTTTTGGCCCATAGAATTTTGTTTTGTCTTTTTCTACTCTTGTTGCTATTTTTTCTAATCTTGTTGGCTTGACTAAAATAATCTTTACCAAAATACATATTCCCTAGAATGCCAGCACTAAAAAATGTTAATCGGCATTACATATAAAAGGAGTCTATGATCAAATAGTTATGGGAAATGTTTATTTAAATGAAGTCAAATGGGTTCCTTTACCAGGGGATATTTCAGAATTCTAATATACTAATATAGTTTTTGAATCTCTAGGACTAGGGTGAATGAAGGAGGTGTTGGCTTGTATTCAGTAATCCTATATTTACTTTCACAGACTATTTTTCTGGATTTCTGTTCTACAAAACATTGCATTGGCAATGACCAAAAACTTAGGTATTAGTTTGTACTAGCCAGGATTGGTACCTATTTCCAGTTCTATGTAAAGCACAAGTTATCATCTCAAATGAGAAATATTAAAAAATATTCCCTTGTCATCTGATATGTAAGCAGTCCACCAGGTCCTTCACAACCACTTGAGAGGAAAATAAGAAAGCCAATTAAATCTGGATGAAGATGGATGGACCCCAGAGCCCAGAAGTCTGCCCCAGAGGGTTTGATGTCGGATGCTTCATAATCATCACTAAAGAAAACCTTCTATTGTCTCATCTTCACAGGTCTTGCAGTGCCAGTGAAAATATCTCTATCTACCCACTCACAGTTGTTTATGAATAGATGTCCCTAGCCGAAATTCAACATGGCAGCACATCTTTAGAAAAGCTGTTCTCTGAGTATTTATTTATTGCTAAAGACTAAAAGCGATCAGAGTTTGGATACTCTTAGGAATATGATAATCTTGGCAATGACTGAAAACCATTAGTGCTAGAAACTTCTAATGCCTCATGGAAAAGAGCTGTTCTCTCTTGTCATTTCACATTGGATCTTCTCATCTGACCACTAGAAGTTACTGCTCAATGAAATTATACCCAATATATCGCCATGAAAGGTGAGATGAAATAGAAATGGACTGGATTTAACCGACATGGCAACCTGTGGTTGCTCTCTAATAAGGGTAGACGTGGCTAGACACAGAAAGCATGTAGCACGTGCTCATAGGGAATTGAGACTTTAGGAGTGTTCAACAGGCATATGGCGTGTGTAGAGGTGCTGCTCACCTGCTGAGCTCCAACGGTAACCAGAATTTCCTCTAATTCTCAGTTGGAAGCTGGATCCGAATAATAGGAATAGTATTTAATGGAATTTCTTTATTTGGGTCTTTATAGAAATAATAGAGATCATTTATGTTTATTAGATCATTTACATATACTCCATGAAATGAGAGGAATACATGGTCAATTTAGGCATGGAGATATATATATATACACACACACATTTATAAATAGTAGTGCAGTACATACACATATACAGTATGTTCAAGGCTGGACAATTAAGTTTGCGAACTCATCCTAGCAAAAGTGCTGTGTACCTCATTGATGAGTATTAGTACTGTCACCTTCTAAGTACTCCCCTTGGGAAGCTGTGCACTGATGCCAGTGGCTAGTCCACCCTTCCAAGCAATTTGGGAACTCTTTTTCTGGAATGGCCATCAGAGGTAATTAAGTCTGTGAACTCATCCTAGAAAAAGATCTGTGAATGGTGGACTAGGCCCAGGCATCATTGCATAGCTTCCCAAGGGGAGGATATGAAGGTGACCAGAGCAATCTTCAGCAATGACGTATACAGCACTTTTTCTAGGATCAGTTCATGAACTCAGTTTTCATACCTTGTATACCTTGCTGAGGCGGTGGAGCCTTGGATCAAGTGACTGGAGGAGGCCTCTCTGGAGAGGATGGTTTAAGTTAAGTTCTGAAGAATAAAAATGAAGGAGTATGGCAAAAGCCTGAAAGAGTCCCAGGCTTTGGGAAGAGCAAATGCCCAATTACAAGCTCTGGAGAAGAATAAATCCAGAGGAAAGCTGCAGGAATGACTAAAGGCCCATAAATATGAGTCACGGACAAAAGATAGTGACCAGCTCTCCTTCACCTCCACTACAGAAAAGGAGGAAATTAGAAAATAAAGAATTTCCTCTACAATAATCTCTCCAGCAAAGTTTGGACTTTATTTTTCTTCCTGGAGACATATTACCCCCAGGCGCCCTCTGATAAGTCAACCTGATCCCAGAAAGTTCAGTCTGGTTCTAAACTGATCAGACCAAAATCAACTCTGATTATCTGAAAAAGTTCCAATTCACTAAATGGAACCCTCTTTGATCTAACTTTTGGGAGTTCAGATGGCGTTGGCAATATTTGAAGACTCAGGTGCTCTGCCAGATGCCAAAACCCACACCAAGTGCTTGGATGCAACCAGCCTAGCACACCTAGGATGAGAAGGTCCTGATTTAAAATAATCATGACCCCATGTGACTCAGATCACAGTTCTTAAATGGTTGTAGTGATCCTGGCAGCTAGTAGCACATTATATATACTACTAGTGCATATAATAATGATAGATACCGATAGTATTTTTAGCGTAAGAATTTTTTCATATAAAAATTATTTTAAATATTTCATATTATTTGAAATATTCAAATAATTTCAGCGTAACCTACATGTGCAGTGTTTTTAACGTCTACAGTAGTGCACGGTAATACCCTTGGCCTTCACATTCACTCACTACTCACTGGCTCTCTCACCCAGAGCAACTTCCAGGCCTACAAGCTCCATCCATGGTAAGCCCCATATAGTGTATTTCATGCAGTACATTTGCTGTATCTTTTCTATGTTTATATAGGTTTGGCTACACAAATACTTTCCATCGTGTTACAACTGCCTACAGCACTCAGTACAGTAACAGACGGTACAGGTTTTCAGCCAGGGAGCAGCAGGGCTCTTCCACGCAGCTAGTGTGGGGTTGGTCACACCATCAAGGTCTGTGTACTATACACTCTATGATGTCTCACGGCAGCGACACTGCCTAACGAAGCGTCTCTCAGAATGTGTCCCTGTCCCTAAGCCACACATTACTATATAAAAGGGGAACAGGAAAATAGATTAGGGAAGAGAAATGGAAATGAGATTTAATATAGGACATCTCTTTAGATGGTCATACTGCTGACTTCATTAGTCACTACCCTGCTTCACACATAAGTCACATTAAAAATTGGCTTCCTTTCATCTGAAATATTCATGTGTTTTATACGTGTTAACAAAGTTCTTTGGAGGTCTTCTCCTCCCACTCCCCACCGCCAGGAGGGTTCAAGGAAAAGAGGGAGGTTATTAGTGATATTTTCCACAGCTCTAGCTCCATTACTATAGTAGTAAATAAGAAACGCTAGTCTTCAACTTCTCATTGCTCTCAGTAATCAGTAGGCAAAAATTCAGTGCTTATCGTTTAAGAAGCATTCCCTTAGCAATAAAAATATCTTTATAGCAGCTTCTCTTAATGAAGAGTGCACACAGCACCCTCCCTCTCCAGAGAGGGTGGAAGGAGGTGGGGGAGAAGATAAGTGCCCTCAGTAACTTTCAAACACCAGCTCCTAAATAAAACTTCAAAGAGAAAGGCGCGTTCACTCTCTCTCCGCCCTCCACCCACCCGGAACTATTTTAATTCTCTGTGATGTCTGATGATTCCTTGATTATTATTATTATTATTATTATTAGCACAAGACTCGCCCAAAATGTTTCTCTCATAGAATGGAATCGAAAAATCCACGATGCTGCAAATCCAGACCTATTATTCTGGTCTTTTCCTTCTCCTGAGGCAGCCACTTTCCTGAACTTGGGAACAGCGTCAGACCTGGTAGGAACTCCATGTACAAGGATGGGGGTGGAGGCTCCGGGGTCCCTATCACATTATGGTCCCACAGGCAAGAAGTGAGGACTTGACTCACTGCCGTGGGAAGTCCTTGCGTGTTCTTAAAGCTGCCAATCATGTACTCAACTTTGTAACCATCATCTCAAGAGCTTTGAAGAATGAAAAGAAACTGATACTACATTTTCTTGACAATTATGATAGTAAGAAAAAGGTCAAATTATAGTTGGTTGAAGACAACAGTTGGAATAAGTACTCTGAGAGCTCCAAGTTTTCATTTCAACCTACAGGTTACACATTATTTTTGAAGTAGCTGCAATTAGCTAGTTAACTTATGTGTTGGTTCAATATGTGTGTCCATGTGTGTGTCGCAGGCAATGAAGAAAGAAATACAAACAGCTCTGTTGATCCATTAAAGAAAAATGTAACCTGTGCTATTTGAAGAAACTTTAAATGGCACCTAGATTTCATCTATAAGTCTCTGCTTCACAAAAGTAAAGAATTCCACAAAGTCAAAAATAGGTAATACTAATAACTCTGTGGGTTGAGACTCTATAGTCATATTCAAAAAGAAAAGCTCAGTTTTACTCAAACATATCTGGTTTGGTTAAGATTCCCATGGTGACTCAAAAGGCCACAGAAATTAACTACATCTTTAATATCAGTATGAATTATTGGATAATTATTAAGTTTCTTTTGACACATATTATGTGCCTTGCTAATTCTGACCTTGGCCTGTTTCTCATGCTGTTTGGGAAAAGCAGAAGGAACTTGGGAGTAGATATTATTTGCTAGCCAAAATACCATGAATTAACTTTTTTCCTGCCTCTTAGAGAGATATTTTAGGATCTTTAAAAATTCTCTCAATATACAGAAATATGCAAATTATCTAACAATAACACCTCTATTTTTAGCAAATTATAGAACGCCATTTTCATGTTCTTCCAATAGAATCAAGAAAATTGCGTCCAACTGATCGAACAAAAATAATGAGAAAAAAAAAGATTTTTGATGTCAACAAACCAAGAAAATAATTTAGTCTAAAGGAGGTTTAAAACAAAATTCTGGACTGGCTGATTTGTTTACACTGAATTTACTGATTAATGCACGGAATTAGCTCTGTCTGTTGGTGTCACACAGCCTGTCTGAGTCGAGATTTGTGCCCTACCTACCATGTGCCAGCTATATGGCCTGGGTTAATTCTCTAAGTCTTGGGTTGCCCAACTTTAAAGAATAATAGTAATCATTCTATAATTTTTATAATACGCTACGTAGTACTATTAACAGGCTTTGCATGAGTTAATTTGCTTATTACTTATAACAACTCTCTAAGGTAAGTGTTACTATCATCACCATTCTAGTTTAGGATGAAGAGACCCAAAGAGATTAGGTAATTTGTCTGAGGTCTCAGTGTGTCATAACAGAGCAACGATTTGAACCCGTGTAGCCTTCTCTGGGGCCCTGACTTCTGATGACGGGGTCAGGCCCTCAGTCAATAATACTTCTTTAGATTGGCAGGAATTTTTGAGAAATGCTGGTCCAACACATAATCCAGTGTCTGGCCTATGGTAGGTACTCGAAACCATTACATATAGTTGTCATCCATACAAACTTCCGGGGAGTGATAATTCAGGCTCTCGATAAAGGAGCTGACTAAGCCCACCAGCTGATGAATAACATGTGCACCTTTAGATACCTCCTGACTTTCCCCCTGAAAAAGTTCCATTTTTCTGTTACTGGTGACATCATTCTCTCCATCACCCAGACCTGACTTTTTACGATATTATATACACAAGCGCACAGAATAAAGAGCAATAAAACCAGTTATCACGGACTCAAAGTATAACGTAAGACTCAGCACAATACCAGTAACTGCTCCCTCTGCATGCCCCTCAATGCTTACACCTCAACCCTATAATACACCTGCTGGCTTTTAAAGCACGCTCCCTGGAGTCAAAATATGGATATCATCTTTGACAATCTCTTCCCCACTCAAAGGCAGTCATTCACCCAACTTCTCGTTATTCTTCATTGGAAAATCTCATTCCGTGTTACTTTCCTCTTGCCTCTATTTCAAAGTGCCATTAACTCAGTGATCTAAACACCACGGATGGATTCTCTGACAACTCTGGCAGTTTAGAAATCTGAAATCAGTCTCCCTGGGCTAAAGATACGTGTTGGCAAGGCTGACTCCTTCTGGAGTTGATGAGGGGACAATCCATTTCATTGTTTTTTTCATCATCTAGTGGCTGCCTGTATCCCTGGTGGTCCCTTTCTCCATCTTCAAAGTGCATCACTATAATCTTAGATTCTGACATCACATCGCTGGCTCCTCTAACTTCTCCCATGTCCCTCTTTTAAGAACCATTGTGATTATACCAGGCCCACCTGGATAACGCAGGCTACTCTGCCCATTGCAAGATCCTGAGGTAATCACATCTATAAAGTTCCTTTGGCCATATGAGGTCACATTCACAGGGGCCAGGAATTGGGGGATAGACTTATATGGGGAGAGGGCAATTATTCAGCCTTTCACACGTCCATTATTCTTTTTAAAATCAATGTTAGCATTCTAGCAAGATCATTATCTTATACCTATAATAGAGGGATTTTCAACTGATGGGCTGTGGCATGTTGGTGTGCCACGAGAGGATCTTAGGTGTGCTGCAAAACATTTTTAAAGATCAGTAAGTATTTTTGAAAGCAGTTCAAAGCACGATAAGTATATATTTTTTTACTCTTTTTATAGCGACAAAATTTAAATGTGCCACAGACGCATAACTACAGGTTCAAGAGTGAGATAAGAAAGGTTGACACACCCTGGTCTAATCCATTGTAATTATCTCCAAACTGGGCAGCTGGCCTCAGAGCAAGGGGAAAAGTGATGCTGAGAAATATGTCCCAGAGGAACCCACTTAAGGGAGTGTCAGAATGTGCCAGAGAATGTTTTAACTTAAATTTTGTGCTGAGTTAATAACTTTATATGTGTTGTGCATGGGATGTTTAAAAGTGGTGTCCCCACACATTTCTGTATTTATTTCTAGACAAATATCCACACCAGATGGGGGAGAGGGCTCCAATGCATCGCACTGCCTTTGGGCACCATTTATCCTCCTTGTATCAGTTCCCCTGTGTAGGGACACACAGAACTGTTTGGACTTTCTCAGCTACTGCCTTGCTGGAAGGCTCCTGTGCTCCTAGATGGCCACAACTGTATGCACTGAAGGTGTGCGTATGTTACTGGTGCTTGGCGTGTTGCCGTGTATAAAGGTGCCCGGGACCTTTCCCTGTGTGGACTGTAGATCGAAGACTGTGATGTGTAAATTAGCTCCCCAGCCACCAGGAGCTAGCGCAGACCTCCCCTGTAACTTAGCTCACCAGCCACCTGCGAGCTGAACTGAAGCCTGTTCCACCTGCCCTCCATGCCTGAGCTTCTCTCCGGTATGGCCGAATTCAAACATTGGCATCAGAACCTACTTCATCATTCTCCTCTGTTACAGTCCTGCACTGCAAAACTCCATCCACCCTTTCAAGATACAGAATGCTGGATTATTAGAAATAAATAAAAACAAAAAGAGCCAAGGGCTCCCAATTGCCTGCAGTCATGATGTGCAAACTGACTCAAGTTGAAGAGTCAGGCTGCTCCAGAAACAGCATAAATGTAAAAAGCAAATGAAAAACCACATTGGCTCCTGATAGACCTGGCATTAAATCCCAGGGCTTAACTTAGCAGCTATGTACCTTTGGGCAGGATGTCTGTCCTCCTGGAGCCTTTGTCCCCTCATCTGGAGCCTTTGGAGGATAAAATGAGACAGTCTGCATTTCACACAATACCTGGCCTTGGATGGGGGCTCAAAAGTCTTACCTCCTTCACTCTCCTTTAGTGAAATATCATGTTCTTTATAGAAAACTAGGAAATATTTATCATTCAAGCAAGAAGCAGTATTTTTAGCAGGCTGTGTGATCTGTAATACAAAACATAAATTATAAGGATGACGTCTCAGGAATGAAATAGCTGTTAGACTAAACTCAACCAGCGAACTCTGTGTTTGGGTGTAAATAATCCTTGGCTATCGTCATATGTTGACATGGACTAACATTTTGTAGCAGATGAGTGGTTGCAGCGGGTGCCAAATATTTCAGAAAAACATTCGGGATGGAAAAATTGCTGAAAATTGGGAGGAAAGTTCCTGTTCATTAATTGGGTTTTTAACAAGTTGACAGAGTCTGACAGCATTTGATTCTGACCTCAGAACACCTCAGCTCAAGTCACAAAATAAGAATAGTCCATAGGAACACGGTGTGAACAACCTATCACAGAAAATCCATGTTGCTTGTCCTGAGTCTCAAAATGCCCTCAGCTAAGGGGTGGCACCTATGGCTCAGTGAGTAGGACGCTGGCCCCATATAGTGAGGGTGGTGGGTTTGAACTTGGCCCTGGCCAAACTGCAACAACAACAACAAAATAGGCAGGCATTGTGGCAGGTGCCTGTAGTCCCAGCTACTTGGGAGGCTGAGGCAAGAGAATGACTTAAGCCCAAGAGCTAGAGGTTGCTGTGAGCTGTGATGCCACAGCACTCTACCAAGAATGACAAAGTGAGATTCTATCTGTAAACAAAAAAGATGCCCTCAGCTTGGTTCCAACTGATCTTTTCAAAATTTCTCTGCCTGCAAAACCCTGTGTCCTCATCATTGTACCTACATCTATTTTATTTCTATACCATGGTGACAAACTCCGATGCCACAGTTGCAAGTCACAAGGAAAAGCAAACCCAGAATGATCAGATGTTAATGTCTTAAAGAGAAGCTGGAAGTCTGGAATTTGGTATGAAATATCCAGATTTTCAGATTTTTCCAACTCATTAAAAATGTTTAAAAATTAAATGAGCCCAAGAAAATAATCTCACCTGCAGATGACATTGAATCCCTGGCCTCTAATAAGTTGCTCTAATCTTGAAAAACATTAAGATGTAATAGTCTTGAGTGTCCTTCCTTGGAGGTGTCTGGAGAGATTCCATATCCCTTCAAGTCTGGCTTCCTCTAGACTTGACTTTGGTACTTTCATCCTTTCCTCTCTTTAGGAATTACTGATGGGCTTATTGAAGCTTCTAATTTATTATTTTTCTTTTAAGTTTCTCAACAACCATGATACTACTAAAAACATTTTTCTGTCTGGTGCTATTTTTCCAAACTCAACACCCTGAACTTGGTGAAGGGATAAATTACTCACATCAAAGCTTCTCTTCTAAGTTCTGTTGACATAACAACCATCATCTGTCTATCCAATAATTTTGTTTGTTGGTTTACTCTCACTTTTCCATACATTGTGCTATTTAGCAGAATGTCATCTAAAATTTTTTAACCTTAATTGAAGGAGGGCACAATCAACAAATATGGGTGAAAATATATGACTTTGGACATGATTGAAATTGATGTATTCCCCTGTATAGATTGGACCTAGAAAAGAAAAAAGACTCTGATAGGTGGAATTGTCGAGAAACATTTTTGTGTTATTGATTTGTAAGCTTCTTTCATCATCCTGTTTGAAGCATTGGAACTTTCTGTTAAACCAGAAAAAAAAAGCTATATTCAATTATAATATCAAAAAGTTTTAAAGTAAATCCAATTTAAGCTAAACTAAGCCAAATTAGTTATGTACCCTAATGACATATTTTTTTTTCGAATGTCATAGCCCGTAGGTGGCTTCCATTAGTACAAGGAAATTGAAAAATGTCTATGTGTCAAAACAAAAAACGATTTCTGTTTTGATCATGCCCTTTCTTTTTTAACCATGTCCAACGCATCTTTTATTGAAGTCTTTGTTGTCAGTCCATTACTGGGCCCAGGAACTTTTGTCTACAGTTCAAATCCAAATTGTAAAGAAAAATGCTCCTTCTTTCGTGACAAATTCAAGACACAATCTGAGGACATATGCTTCAGTTAGATGACTCCCTACTAGCACTGAGAGCTTGGGAGGACTAATTAATTTCTCTAACTTCTGTTTTCTCACCTGTAAAATGACATAGCAATATTTAGCTAATGAAAGCATTATGAGAATTAAGAGACTTACATAAACCACAAGCATGAAGGAAATGATAGCTATTATTCATTTTCCCTTCCTTTCTATCCTTCTGAAACGAGAGTTACTGAATCTGGCCACTTTTCCTCAAATAAGCTGTGGAACCTGGAGAAAGGTGTGTTTATCTGGTTCTGAATCCCATTTATAATTTCTCTCCATAGAGCTCCTGTGAATATTGCTAGATATTTCTCTCATCCATTTCTTTATTCAACAAATATTGGCCAGGCATGGTGGCTCAAACCGGGAACCCTAGCACTCCGGGATGCCAAGGCAGGTAGATTTCTTGAGCTCAAAAACCAGCCTGAGCAAGAGCAATACCCTATCTCCACCAAAAATAGAAAAACAAGCCCGGCATGGTGGTGCATGCCTGTAGTCCCAGCCACTTGGGAGGCTGAGGCAAGAGGATCGCTTGAGCCCCAGAGCTTGAGATTGCTGTGAGCTATGAAGATGCCACATCACTCTACCAAGGGCAATAGCATAAAACCCTGTCTCAAAAAAAAAAAGATGCTTATAAAAGTCTCAATATTCATTAATTTATTCAAAAATTAATTGCAGGCCTTGAGTATCCATCAGTATACTAAAAAGAGGGAAGCATCTTGAATTAGTAATTCTGACACTGAATCCAGATACAGCAGTGCCTGCTCCAGAAAAGCTGGAAACCAATGGAGTTACAAGGGACTTGACTCCTCGTCTTACCAATGGTAGGAGAAAATAAAGGAATTTTATAGGTTAGCCTCAAAAAGAGAAAGATAAGGAATAAAAAAGAATGCACTTCAAAATACAAAGTATTTTGATTCTAGATTGATTGGGTACTCTGATAAGTATTTTTTTATCCTCTAATACTTTCATTGCTTTTTGTTTCTAGAGCAAGAAACTTAGAACAAAAATGGTGTTTCATACAGAACATTATGTCACTTGGTTGGAAACACTTGGAGCAGATACAATGAGATCTCATTGTAGAAATTCATTTTTTAGTATTTTTATTATTAAATCATAACTGTATACATTAATGCATTTGTGGAGTACAATGTGCTGATTTTACATACAATGTGGAATGTTTACATCAAACTGATTAACAGAACCATCACCTGGCTTACTTATTTGTTGTGGTAAGACATTTATACTCTGTGCTTAATAGTTTTTAAACGTACCATTGCCTTATACACATTAGGTGAGGTGCCACCTTCACCAAGAAAACAGAAAGAGAGGAAGTCAACAACTTAATGGGTCATTTCAAGCAACTGGTAAAGGAAGAACATTCCAACCCCAAACCAGCAGAAGAAAAGAAATAACCAAAATTAGGGCAGAATTAAGTGAAATTGAATTACTCAGAAGATCAACAAAAGAAAAAGTTGGTTTTTTGAAAAGATTAATAAAACTGATAAATCTTTGGCTAACCTAGCCAGTAACAGAAAAGTAAAATCTCTAATATCGTCAATCAGAAACGAGCAAGGAGAAGTAACAGACACCTCAGAAATGCAAAAAATCCTCAATGATTACTACAAAAAAACTCTGTTCTCAGAAATATGAAAATCTGTAGAAATTTAAAGCTAGACAGACCCTTAGGCATCATCTAGTCTAAACCTTTCACTTTACAAGTGAGGAAAATGGGTTCATTCAGTTGTTGTGCCCAGATATTTAAACTGGTACCGTAACCAGAGAAATGGCAGAGACCAGGTGATGTTATAGGTGAATAAAAGGATGATGATGAGAGAAATTCTCTATGCACTCACAAGCAAGAGTGTCTGATATTAAAAATAAATAAATACTTCTCTCCGAAGAGAAACACTCATCTGAAACAAGAATTGTTTCTGAAGGTCCTGGGCCAAAGTCACCCAGAAAATTTGTTTTCTGATAAGCAATAGAAGCAGATTATCCGATTTCATGAGGGCTAATTTCCTGACTCAGAGCTGTCTGGCCTAGAGCACAACCCATTGGGATGTGCGGATCAGAATGCAACGTTTGCTGCCTGTGTTAGGCTAAGAATCAAAATCTTCTGACGGGAGATGAGTTCAGAAAAGTTCTAATGCATGAACCTTGGCAGTCCAAGTACCATGTTTCTTTTTACACACTGTTTCTTTGGACTATTCTATGAGCATGGGAAAAAAATGGGGGAAATGCCCTGGAGGATCAGCATTTTCTTTGTTCACAGGTGTAAGAATGCATTTAACGTTGACCATGAGTACCGTTCCTGGTTTTATATTCACACATTGTCAGAGCAGGGGTCTATAATTCTAGGGGTCTATAATCACACAGGGAAGGTCGTTTTTCAGTGGAACTTTCAAAAGTCCTTTTGTTCATGTTGTGTGGGAAATTTGGTTACAGATGGGGTGACTACACCTCCCAATTTGTCTGGGAGAGGTCCAGTGTATGCCTATTATCCTGCTATCAATGTTAACAGCACCTCTCCTCCTCGCTCTGAGAAGTGTTCTGGTTTGAATAATAAATTATATGGTGGTGGGAGGTTACCGTAGATGCTCCAATGCTATAGTCCCTCATCAGCGGACTTGTTCTAACTTTGAATTACAGGCCACGCATCTCCCCTAGTCCAGATCTCCCACACAGAAGAATCTGACCTTTAATTATACAAGACTTCTTCTGAAAACAGAAACATCTCTAATTAATTGAAGGTGTATATTTTTCTGGCATAAAATTGTTTCCAACAGTGACTAAAAAGCAAGCAAATGATCTTTATCATTTGTGTGTTGGATCTGAGAAATTACTAGACTCAACCAGACTTAAAAAAGCAATGTCTAAGTTGGCTTTTAGCCCTTCAGGATTTCCTTACTAGGTGGGCACCCAGAACTGTTTAGGTCCCTTGCTCTTCTGGATAGTAATTTAGGGTAGCCACTTTTCCCAAATTGGCATTATTTTATTTCTAATATATATTACTCTTCTGAGAGTAACATTTATTTTTCATATTTGAAGAGTTAAAAGATACCTTTCAATTCAATCATTAAGTGCCTACTATGTTCCGGGAGCCATGCTAGGGACACATCAGTGTTTGAGTTGCTGAATAAAAATAGAGGACAGAATTAAATTTAAATTTTGATAAATTTTCTCCAGATGTGTTAGAGAACACTTAAAGAACTAAAAATAGACCTGCCATTCAATCCTATAATTCCTCTATTAGGTATATATCCAGAAGACCAAAAATCACGCTACAATAAAGATATTTGCATCAGAATGTTCATTGCAGCCCAATTCATAATTGCTAGGTCATAGAAGAAGCCCAAGAGCCCACTGATCCATGAATGGATCAATAAACTGTGGAATATGTACACCATGGAATATTATGCAGACATTAAGAAAGATGGAGACTTTCCTTTATGTTTACATGGATAGAGCTGGAAAATATTCTTCTTAGCAAAGTATCCCAAGAATGGAAAAAAAGGTATCCAATGTACTCAACCCTATAATGAAACTAATTTATAGCTTTCATAGGAGAGCTATAACCCAATTTTAACCCAGGAATATGGGGAGAGGGAGAGGAGGGGTGGGTGGAGGGAGTGTGATTGCTGGGATCACATCTATGGTTCATCCTATAAGGGTACATGTGAATCTCTCTAATTGTAGAATATAAATGTCTTAACA
>CAUYTI010021940.1:0-12339 GCA_963575145.1 Galago senegalensis
ACATGAAGGCTGTGTTGACCAGTTTGATGGAAGTATTTCAGAATGCATGTGAAAACCCCACACTGTACCCCAGAAGAGTATCAATGTACATAGTTAACATTCAATAAAAAAAAAAATTCTAAAAGAAAATAAATAAATAAAAACAAATATCTAAACCAGCTTATATAGGTACATTCCTAGGTATTTAGTAAAAAGAAATGAAAACTTATGTTCACAAAAAAAGCTAAGTGAATGTTTATTCATAATTTCCCAAAGCTGGAAAGAACCCCAGTGATCTTTAACTGGTGAACAGATAAACACATTGTGGCATATCCATACGATGAAATACTACTTAGCAGTAAAAAAGGAACAACTCACAACATCAACAACAGTGTGAATGAATTTCAAATGCATTATGCTAAGCAAAAGAAATTAGACTCAAAAGGTTACACACTTTATGGTTCCATTTATAGGATATTCTGGAAAAGACAACAGCAACTGAAAATAGTATGGTGGCTACTAGGTGCTAGGGTGGGGAGACAGATTAGTTACAAAAGGGAACTTTTAGGGGTGATGAAAATACTCTGTAACTTGAATACAGTGGTGGAAACATGGTGCATTTGTCAACTCATAACTATACTAAAAATCAGGTATATTTTACTATATGTAAGTTATACCTCATTACACATGACTTTATAAAAAGAAGACAACACAAAATAACCAAACACACACACACAACTGTGTTTCTTAGAGTGTTTGGTTGTGGGACTGTTTAACACTCTTAAAAATTATTGAAGAGCTCAGTTCATGGTTATGAGGGTTTTATCTATGGACATTTATTGTATTAGAAACTACAGCTGAGAAAAAATATTTATTTACAAATCAATTAAAATAGAAAAAAACTCATTATATGTTAACATAAGTGATATATTTTTAGGAAAAATATATTTCCCAAAGCAAAAAATCAATAGTAAAGAAAGTAACATTATTTAACATTTTTGTAAAAAACTTTGATATTTGGTTTGATAGAAGTGTTGTTTTGGTTGAAGGATATGAAGATAAATTCTACTTTATGCAAATATGTATTTGGAAAAGGAAAAAGCATTTTAATAATTTTCAGATAATTATAGATATTCTTCTTGGATGTTACAACAAAATTCTCCACAGGACTTTTTTAAAAGTGAGTTACAATATAAAATGTGAAATTCTATCATGAAATGCTTTTGTGCTCTGTTACCTTAAAATCCATTGGTCCGTCTTACACTTTCAAACCATCTTTCATCCTTCATGGTTTTGTACTGTCACACACTGGTCATCTGGAAAATAATTAATTCACCAAGCCAAGTTATGCAGATCTTTCAAATGCTGGCCCGCTCTTATTAATATCATCACCCATCTCATCAGAAAAATCTAAATACTGGGAAATGGTCAAGCTATGGCAGTAGATATTTTCCTAAAATTCTAATTTTCATTTGAAATCTCAAATTTTATTTTTGGCAACAAATATTATCAGTTGTTTTCCTTGAAGTGACAGGCACATTTCCTTCATTTTCAAGAAAATGTCTGCCAAGTACCCAAGTCAGGAGAGATATAATTTGCATGTGTGACATTCTTTCAAGAAAAAATGGTGTCATATGGGGGGAGCAGCTATTCCAGCTCGCAGCTAGATAATAATTTTCATTACATGGCAAAATTATTTTTTGTATACTTCTCTCTTTATCATACAGTACCCTGAGAAGATTGTTCTCAAGAGTTGAATCAATAGGCTGGGTGAGGTGGCTCACGCCTGTAATCCGAGCACTCTGGGAGGCTGAGGTGGGAGGATTGCTTGAGCTCGGGAGTTCAAGACCAGCTCTATCTCTACGGAAAATAAAAAAATAAAATAATAAAATAAGCCAGGCAATGTGGCAGGGACCTGGATTCTCAGCTACTTGGGAGGCTGAGACAAGAGGATGACTTGAGCCCAAGAGTTTGAGGTTGCTATGAGCTATGCTGATGCCATGACACTCTTCTCAGGGCAACAGAATGAGATTCTGTCTCAAAAAAAGGAGTTGAGTCAATAAAATTATTTTATTGTTCCATCAATAATATTCTTAAGTGAAATTACAATTTTTTGAACTGTGAGTGTGTAGCAATAATGCAAACCTACACAATACCTATGCATCTTGGTGCCCCTTGCAGTTTTACATACATTATTTCTGCACTATTGATACAAAGGTCAACACAGTAAAAGAAGCAATCTTGAATTATTATAAAAATAGTTCTCACCTTCTAGACTTCCTGAAAGGGTCTCTGGGAACCCCCTGACTATACTTCGAGAACCATTAATCTAAACATTTCTCACTTTTGTATCCTTTCTTTAATCTCACTACCTCTTTGCAATTTTCTCCTGCTAACCACTCCACAGCCATCATCCTTGCTCCGTCTTTCCATGATCCCTGTCCGTTTCACCTGAGTGTCTTGTATTGTCCATTTGTCATCTGACCTGTCTTCCCAGACACTTTTCAAACCTCTTGAGTGAGGAAAGTCACTTTGAATCCTTGCCCCCTTCCCCAAGCCAGTAACTCATAGAGTATCTTATACATAATAGGCACTATAAATAGTTTTGATGATTTACAAATGTTAAGAATTATGCACAGGTACATAGAGTAGATACATGCCAGGGCTAGTCCAGTTTAGGAAATAAGACTTCCTGATGGCATTGTCACTATGGAATATTTTTAGGCTCCCATCACCTGAGGTCAGCCCAGTTGAACTCAGATCTTTCTCTTCTGACTATTACACATTGACATTTCTCCTTGACTTGCCTTCACTCTCAGCTTAAGCTAAAGAAGAGACTGTGGTATTTCTACTGATGCTCAGGGGCAAAAAATTATTCACATTTTACTTTGACCATTGAGCTGACCTTATCGAGACACCTAAGATCTCTTAGATTTAAGCTATCCCATCTGAAATAAACACAGGAATAGCTACCTCAGCCACCTCTGAAGTTGTCAGGATTAAAGAAGATAACATCTGAAAAGCACTAAGCTCATGGATTTGCTCAAAAATGCTAGTTCCACTGTCCTGCATTCCATCTCACCTTTCCCATGGGGAAGGAACTGCAGTCTTCCTCTAAGCTGAGGTGGACTTCCCGGCTGGCTCTCTTAATTCTAGGAATGACATTCCCTTTTTGCTCAATAGCTTTGAGAGAACTCTTCTAACTCTCATTAGCTCACTTCTCTTCCCTTATTCTCTTGGTCATTTTGTCCTTGTGTTAGCTAAGATATCCCAGTCAGTCTAGTAATTCCAGTCTTAGCAGGAAGCGTAAGCCATCATCTGTTGTATCACCAAACCCCAAGCCAGGGACCATATGGACCCTATGAAGGGGAATAGAAGAAGCCTTCTACCCAACCCCCCTGCAAAAGAGTTTTCTTTATTTAAGAAAGGTAAGGTTTGCTTATTAATATCTTCTTCAAGTTTTTAAGGTTTGCAATTATTGCCCATGTTTTATTGGTTGAATTCATTACTCATTTTTAAATCCCATTTGAAAAAAAGAGGCTAATTTGTTTTGTTTTTACTTATGCATTCAACTAGTATTTCTTTCAACATTTAGGAAAATATCTAATGCCTGGTACTGTGTCAGAACCATGGGAACAAAAAAGAAATTCTCAGCTGGTATGATACACGTCTGAGCTGAGTGCTGGGGATAAATAGCTTTGGCCTCTCTCCATGGCAGTGTCCAGTATGATTCTATTACATTTAAATGCTAATCCACATCCCACAGAATTCTGATCCACTCGAGGAGTAATGTTGCTGATAGCCACACAGATAGCCCAGTCAGATATTACATTCTGAGCAACAGCAGAGCAAAACCCTCTCAACCTTCAATTCCTCTAAAAGGCCATAAACACAGCTTCCTGACCAAGCTAGGAAAAATCTGCAAAACAAGACAAATTCTGTAAGTATATATACATAACAATGATGAGTTGTAAATAGTGAATGTGTACTTTTTGAACTACTAATCTCATTATTTTAGAATTTGGATAAAAGTTTGTCCTTATGTTTTGGTTTTATTCTTTTTCGAACCGGGGTGCACAGTTAAATTTATCTCACTCCAGTTCAGAATATTGTCAGTTGGTGGAAGGCTCTTTGTCTTTACTTTAATATTTTATTTTATTACTTTACTCTCTCCTTTCTTTTTTGTCTGCATCTCCACACTTCTATTCCCCTTCTCCTGTCTATACAAGTCCCCAATCACCTGGGTCTGATATATGTCCTTGTATATACAGGGTGGCCATAAAGTTCCTGTGCACACTATTTTACATTACACGTGAACTTTATGGCCACTCTGTTATTGTTTTCCGTGTGTATGTGTTTTTAATTTACAAAAATGGCATTATGCTATAAATTTTATTCTGTTCTCAGCATTTCTTAATCAAGACTATGTTTTGGTATAAACGTATGTTGCTCTGTGTGTGTGCGTGCGTGTGTGCACATGTAGAAAGAGAGAGAGAATGTTTATTTCTTTTGCATTTTTTACAGAATACTAGAGCATGTGTCTACATTCAATTTATACGTACACTTACTCAGGGACCCTTAAATTATCTTCAATTTCTCACCAAAGCAAACAATCAGGGATGTTCCTTTATGGATCCTTACAAGAAGTCTTTAAGACAGCAGACTAGATTAGAATCTCTAGATTGTGGGATATGTACATATTTTACTTCACCAGTTGCCACCATGTTGCTGTCCAGAGTGGCCGTATCAATTTGTGGCCCTTCACCCCATCCCCAACCTCACAAGCAATGAATTTTCTCCTTGTGTCCTCACCAACACCTGCTATTATTTGCATTTTAACATTTTGCTATTATGGCCAACACATAAAACATCCCTAATCATCAGAGAAATGCAAATCAAAACCACCTCAAGATACCACTTAACCCCAGTGAGAATTGCCAACATCACAAAATCCCAAAGTTGCAGATGCCGGCGTGAATGTGGAGAGAAAGGAACACATTTGTACTGCTGGTGAGATTATAAACTAATACAGCCTCTATGGAAAGAAGTGTGGAGAATCCTCAAAGAGCTGAAAGTAGACCTTCCTTTTTATCCCACAATCCCTTTACTGGGTTTCTACCCAGAAGGCAAAAAATCATTTTTCCATAAAGACTTTTGCACTAGAATGTTTATTTGCAGCTTAATTCACAATAGCCAAGATGTGGAATCATCAACCCAGGTGCCCCTCATCACATGAATGGATTAATAAACCTGTATATGTAGACCATGGAAAGCCATAAAAAGATGGTGACTTTATATCTTTTGTATTAATCTGAAATAAAAATAAAATTAAATATATAAAATTTATTTCTGCTTGTTGTGAAATGTTATTCCCTTGTTATTTTAAATTAAAGTTCTCTGATCACTGAGGTAGTTGGACCATCTCCTTACACATTAGTTATTCTTTAGGGCTTACTTATTACCTATTTAGCTCATCTTCTTTGCTCTTTACTCCATTTGGTTTTCCTTGCTGCTTGTTTATATTTACATAAGCAAATGGACATGGCCATGCTCTGATAAAACTTCAGCAGGTCAGAGATGTACTGTGGGCCATAGGTCAGCAATTCCTAATGCATTGTGAATCATATTTTTTTTATGGCATTTCTGGTTAATTGTTGCTAGTAGAAAGACATATTATTGATTTTTTTAGATAATTTCATACCCATCAACTTTGCTGAACTCTTAATACTTCTAACAGTTGGTTAATTCAATTTGATCAAATTTTCAATGGAAATAATCATATTTCTAGTAAAATAGAATTTTATCTCTTCTTTTCTAAAACTTTCTTTTTTCTTGTCCTGTATAATTAATTGGCCAGGAGATCTAGCTCTCTGTCAACTGGATGATAATAGATACTTTTATTTTATACCTGATATTAATTGGGATAAATCCAGATTTTTTCACTTTATTACCCTGGGTAGAGAGCCCTGGCATCATAGTGCACAACCTCAAACACTTGGGTTTAGGCAATCTTCTTGTCTCAGCCTCCCAAGTACCTGGGATTTCAGGCACAAACCACAAAGCCCAGCTAGTTTATTTTTTTATTTTTATTTTTTCTATTTTTAGTAGAGATAGGGTCTTGCTCTTGGTCAGGCTGGTCTTGAATTCCTGAGCTCAAGCAGTCCACCCTCCTCGGCCTCCCAGAGTGCTAGAATTACAGAATTTTTCTTAACAAAAACGTATTTGCTGTAAGTTTTAGGCCTTGTAGCTGTTATAAAATTAACAATGTTTCCTTTCAGTACTTTCAGTCTGCTGAAAGATTATTTTATAAATAAATCTAACTAACATATTTTTATATGAATGTATGTATTTATACACACTCCATCCTGATTTCTCTGCTATGGATTGATCACTGTATTCTGACTTTATCACTGTATTGAACTGTCTAAAATGCTTTTTTCTACAGCTATTCAGATAATCAATTTTTTTTCCTTTGTCCATTAATGCACTGAATTTCTGAGGTTAAAACATTTTTTTAATCCTGGAATAAATGCTTCTTTTAATGTTTAATCATAATACATTTGGGGGATTTGATTAATTAATATTTAATATTTTTATCTATTTTATAAGTGAAATGATCCTGATTTTTTTCTTAACCAATTTTCAAGTCATAGTTATCTTAGATACACAATATTATTTGGTACCTTCTTTTTTTCTTCTTTCTGAAACAACACGTAAGCCAAAGATGATCTGTTCCTTAAAACTTTGATAACTCTCACCTGTAAAAACATCTGGATCAGGGACTTTGGGCAACAACGGAGATCAATTCAATTTCTTCACTAGGCATGGTCTATGCCATAATGTAAACACACACACAAACACATATGCTCACACACACACACTTCAGACATATGTCCTCTCTCACCCTGCAGCTGTGTGAGTAAAAAATAATTCACATTTTTATGTTTTCCCCCATAGGATTCCAGTGATTGGATATACAAATATTATGTACCAACACTAAAAATTCAACATCTCTAGTTCTTCGGCCCCCATAAAACAAACAAAAACAAACTAGTCATTATTTAAATCATTGTTGCTACCTCAAGAACAAAATAAAACATTCTGTACAAATTCTATTTTGCTTTAGAGCAGGGATTCTCAAGCTTCAGCATACAAAATCATGCACGCAGATTCTTGAATTAAAATGCAGCTTCTTCAGCTCTAACTGCAGAAGTCTTAATGTAATATTTCTGAGATGAGGTTCAGAAACATTTTGATGCAGTTGATTTATGTATGAACCATACTTTGAGGAACTACCTGATAGTTCCTCAATATTTTGCCCACAGAGTACACAAAGATACTAGAAAGGAATAGAACAAATCCTTGGCTCGACTCAGCAAGATCAGGATCTCAGCAAATGAGGGTTGAGGCTTCAACGATGTGTTTTCTGTGCCAGAGATGCCAAGATTGGGGAGAACTGGCTCCCGCCATTTCCCAGCTGCGTGACCTGGAGCAAGCTGCTTGTTTTCTTTGACCCCTCAGTTCTCTCACATAAAATGAGAAGAATTAATACAATAACTTTAAGTTTTGTTTCTGTTGTTTTTACGTTCTATGAATCTTCCAAACAGCACCAGTTGTGACAGCATGAATTTACAAAGGAATTAGACAAAGGCGAGGTTTGAAATGATCGTTCTTTGGTTACATTTTCTTTCTTTCTATAGCCTTTGACTGTTTTAGGGTGGGAATTCAGTGAAAGTTCCTAGCTACTTTAGTCCTTTAATAACAAGAGCTTTTACACATCACATTCAAAGCCCAATGAAATATAATCACAGCCTTCTTATCTCCAATAGAAGAAAAGTATTCTGAGCCTGATTTCTGTGATCTGGATTGATCACTATACTATGTATGACTCCCTTTAACACATAATTCATACAAATTACATTTTTTTCCATTCAATCCTTCACTGCTCAATGCTGCTAGCTAAAAGGTTTCATATCAGAACAAGATTTTATGCTCATTCAGTCCAGAATTCAAATCACCTAAGGATCCTAGTAAAGTGCTAAGCACAAAATATATCCAACAGATTCAAATTCAAATTATTGATTCTCTTTTATTCCTTTTCTCTCACATAGTTCTGGGAGAGAACCAGAAATGTGTTGAAAGCAGAGCAAACCTAGACTTCAAGTCACACAAACTTTTCCATGGTTCTGAAACTCGCTTTACCTTCCACTCATGGCACTAGATAGCTTCTATTTCTCCCTAATTCTGTCTTCAGCTTATTCAATCCCATTCTAATCGCTAAATGGACGCAGATTGCAAATGGATGATCTTTTCCTCATACTTCTTTATAATCTAATGTCGAACTTTTCATTAACATTTTGAATTTCTTAAAAATGTCTCGGTCAAATTCCACTGTTTTCTAAGGAATAATTTTATCGCACTGCCTCACCACTATCTGTTTTGCACTTTTTAGCCATGACTTTTATCTATAAGTAGTTCACCCACAAAATAATTACTCTGAGCACTCTCTTAAGTGCATACATTAGTTTCTGAACATTTCCATCCACGACCTAGTTCTTATGTTTCCAGAGTTTTCAGCCTCCAAGGACTAGTTAAGACTTATTTTGCAAATGTTACATCATCAGGGAAGAATGGCATCTTGACCAAGGAAGGGGGTTTAACTTAGCATTCCTGCTAAGGGTTCACGTCCCATCTCAGTTACCAGCCACATGAGAATTACAGAAGGTTAAAGCTGAAATAAAAGTCCAAAATAATTTAATCCAACCCCTTTATTTTGTAGTCACCTAAAAAATAGTTTATTTCTACATCACTAATTTAGAAGTACCAAGCTCTGTTAGAGAGACAGTTCGAATAAAGTTAATTAACTTCTGTAAAGAACTCTGATTTTTCCTTGATATTAGATGAAAGAGGGTTAAAAATATCCAAAGTGTTAATATCTTTACAGGGAACTTGAACAATAATGAAGAAGAAGGAGCAAGTAGAGAAACAGTTCCCCAGTGCAATTTAAATTTCTTGATCGCATACTTGCAGACCAAACGAAATAAAAGAAGTATCACCATCGTTTCTTAAGGCCTTGGAAAGCGCAGAGTATTCTGATTTACAAAACGCAAATTATACACGAAAGAGCTACCAAAGTGGCATTTTGTGGATATGATCGTAGCATAAGTCATAAGACATGGCAAAAATCTCATTATTATGGGCAAAAGATTTAAATGAATTTCTCCAAAGAAGATATACAAACATACAATGAGCACATAGAAAGATGATCAGTAGTATTAGTCATAAGGAAATGCAACTCAAAATGACAATCAGGTATCCCTTTACACTCACTAGGATGGCCATTAAAAAACAAAACCAAAAAATAACAACGGGTGGTACGAAGCAGACTGACTGGAACCTTCATACAGTGCTGGTGAGAATGTAAAATAGAGTAGCTGCTGTGCAAAGCAATATGGCATTTCCTCAAATGGCTCAACATGGAGCTGCCATATGGCCCAGCAATTTCACTTCTGGATACCCAAGAGAACTGGAAACGTGTTTATAGTACATGTAAAACATCTACACAAATGCTCATCACAGCATTATTTATAATAGCCAAAAAAAAAATGGGAATAACCCAAATATCTATCAACTGATGAACAGATGGTTAAAACGTGGTATGTCCATACAATGAAATGTTATTCTCCCATAGAAGGGATGCAGTACTGATAAACTGATACATGCCACAGTACAGGTCAGCCACGAAGTCAGCATGCCAAGGAAGGAAGTCAAACATAAAAGGCCACACACGGAGATGTCCACTGAGGAGGACCGTCCAGAACGGGCAAATCCATAGAGACAAAAAGCAGATTGGTGGTTTTCAGGGGTTGTAGAGGCAAGGGAAAGGGAGTGGCTGCTAAAAGTAGGGGGTTCTTCCTGGTATGTTGAAATGCTCTGGAATCAGATAGTGGTGAAGATTGCACAATGTGAATATACTAAAAACCACTGCACTGTACATTTTAAAATGGTGAAATGCACAGTATGTGGATTATATCACAACAAAAAAGAAGCAATTGTTTGTTCTAGGTTATAAATTCCGATCCTCAATAAATAAAGCAGTCACCCCACAGTCCCATCTCTTCTTGCTTCTAAAGAGTCGCCGACCCCACTGTATTTCTCAGGTGGGTTTTTTAACAGGGCTCTACTTCCATAGTCACCAGCCGTGTCTGGACTTCCGTCACCCTACACAGGATTCACTGCAATTGCTTTCTGACTGGGCTCCATTTCCACCATACACCATCCCACAGGTAACCCCCCAAATACTTGTAAAATATGTGTAACTTCTGCAGACACACGGATTCACTGTCACCCTAAAAACCTATAAGGCTCCCTTTTACCAAATCACCCAGTTTGAGCCTTGCTCCGCGGCCTCCATTCCGCAGCGAGCCTGTCCTGACCCACAGCCTTCTTTTCCTTCCCTCCCAGCTGCTCCTCTCTACAAGGTCCTCCCTCTCTCACACACAACCTGGCGAGTCCTGCCCCTCTGCTTCAGCTTTTATACACCTTTCCCCAGAATGCTCCCCTGGCTCCCTCTATCAGCCCAGGACTCCATTTGTTTTTTTTTTTTTTTTGAGATTTTATGCAAAGCTCCCTTCCTTCAGACACTCACCACACTCTGATACCTTTCCACAGTGAAAGTTAACCAGTACTGTTTACCAAAGATCTACCGCGTACCAGATACTGTGCCAGGAGATTTAACATGCTGTTGTAGTTTTATCCTCGTGAAGACCAGGTGAGGGGGATAGTATTGTTCCCATTTATAGAGAAAGGAACCAAAGCTTCAAAACGTTAAATCCTATGCCCAAGAGGTGCCAGAGTTGAGATTGGAGATCATAGCTAAATGTCAAGTTCTCAGAATTCTCTGGAAGTCTGTAGAACTAGGCTCAGAGAACCCAAAGGACCTGAGGACTATTAGGCAGAGGAAAACATAGCCAAAGTCCTGTCCCAGGAAGAAGCTGGTGAGAAAGCTCCCGAGGCCTGTCACGGCTGCCCTGTGCATCTGAGTCCACCTTTGCCAAGCGAGTGGTCTCTCTCTCTGCTCCTCCTTTCGTGAGTCATTCCCTCTGGATTGTCCAGTTGGCAGAGCCAGGGCATGGACCAGAGAGAAGGGATGTCTTATTTCTTTAGCACTGAAGTATAGGATGTGGTCCCACTAGGACTTATGGTACAAGAGTTGAGCTAGTTTAGATTTTTATTCCACAAATATTCACTTCTCTCTTCTTCCCATCACGGGGTTGGCCATGCAACATGCTTTGGGCAGTGGCATATTGGCAGGAGGGAAACAAGCAGAGGTTCACAGGAATCTGCTGCTTGGCCTGGCCCTTGGTGCTCCTGCCATTGCCCCGAGCAAGACACGCTGTGAGCAGCACTGCCCCTTCCGCCTGGACGCAGGATGAGCAGTGGTGAAGCAGAGACATGTCAGAGATTCTAATTGCAATTTAAATGGAGAAATAAAAAAAAAAAAAGTCAGCTTTGACCTTCTCTTGCATCAACAGGACCAGGGCCTTCCTTTCTTCATGAATATAGAATATGAAATAATTGGTACTACATAAATAAGCATCTCACTTCTAAGAGTAGTGGGCAGAATTCAGACGATCAGCAATGAGACCCTTACTGGAGAGGTTTGAAGGGCAGGATTTAGTCACATGATCTTTGCCCATGTGAATTAGGCCTTACCTGTGGCTCCACAGCCAGGCAGCTGCTACCCACTTGCCCAAGTGTCTTCAGGCTGAGATGCAGGCAAGGAGTGTGAGGAACATCATTTAACATCATTTTTAAAAATATATTTTTCCCTTATTCCAGTTTTAGACTAATCAATCATAAAATAGTCATTGCTCTTCATTTAGGTACCCAGCACTAGGCATGCCCCTCACTGTCACTGGTCTACATCAAGAGGAGAAATGCAAGTCCATGTATCATACATCAAAATATGTAAAAGTTATAAAGCAAGCTAACAAAGCCCAAGATAGCGTATGTTGTCTCCTCCTACCTTGACAAATATACTTTCATGAAAACAAATAGAAAAAATGACAACGAAATGAAAAGATACATATTATACAGAGCTGTGTGTTTTATAGGACTAAGTTTTTTTTTTTTGTTTGTTTGTTTTTTTTTGGGACAGAGCCTCAAGCTGTCCCCCTGGGTAGAGTGCCATGGCATTACAGCTCACAACAACCTCCAACTCCTGGGCTCAAGCGAGTCTTCTGTCTCTGCCTCCCAAGTAGCTGGGACCACAGGTGCCCGCCACAACACCCGGCTATTTTTTGGTTGCAACCATCATTGTTGTTTGGCGGGTCCGGGCTGGGGATTCGAACCCGCCAC